>JBCJKH010012063.1:0-20332 GCA_039877255.1 Loriculus beryllinus
GAAGCTGTGGCTGCCCCATCCCTGGCAGTGTTCAAGGCCAGGTTGGACACAGGGGCTTGGAGCAACCTGCTCCAGTGTAAGGTGTCCGTGCCAGTGGCAGGGGGTTGGAACTGAATGAGCTTTAAGGTCCCTTCAACCCAAACCATTCTGTGATTCTGTAATTTATTTCTTTAACAGAGTATGGAAACATTGTAAATAGATGTGAATGGAAGAACCCTTAATACCTGACTGCTGTTGTGAGGCCAGAGTTATGTATGTGCACACATGCTGACAAGCCAGCTATCTCAGCGACATCTTACACTGCAGGAATAGGGCTTTAAAAATACTTCAGAGATTTGTGCTCTGTAGCTGTCATCTTCAAGAGAAGCAGGATGCAATGATCTTTAAAACTTTCTGTATACAACACTGATGAAAACAACATTACTTGTGTAAGCCTTAATTGCAGTGTAAAGTACCTGTTTCAAGGACAAGAAACCAAAATTATTTTATTATTTTATGTCATTTCAGAGGCTTAAGAAATTAGAAATTTTTTATTTGCAGAATCATACAAACAGTTCATAGCAGCCTGTGGTTTTATGCTGGAAAAAATGGTTTACTTTCATAACAATTTACTTCTCAACTAAAACAGCATTTTCCTTTTCCAAATTCTCCTGCAGCTCAATGCTGTTGCACTGCCCTCTTGGTTCCTGCAACACCACAGCTCCCCAGTGCAACTTACGGAAATGGATTGTAAAATAGAGTTCAGATTTCACAGAAATTTAGTATCTTAAAAAAAATATAGTTCCTCCAGGAATTCAATGTAGCAATTTCCACATTAAATTCATGCTGAAATTTCAGTTAATTACTAAATTGATGATTCTTCTATACAAAGACTACACACCACCTTAACAATACCAGCCAATCATCTTCTGGTGACATTTGGGGAATGGCAGTGTAAGACAGCTACAAAACTACAGAATTCCAAGCTTCTGGAATCCCAAAAGCCCAAGAGCAAGAAGCACTAATGAAAAAGCCTGGCAGCTGTTCTCACAATCCAGTTTTTATACTTTTTTTTTAGGCCATGGTCACAGTCTGATGGGATTCAGTTAAGATTCCAGCTGTGTGATTACAGAATGAGTCAAATATTCGCAGGACTAGTTACTGAATTTGTTGAGGCTTCCCACAGTAAGGCTTGTGGGAAGAAAACTGATACCACATGGAGAACGATGCAAGCAGCCTTAAAAGGTTACCTATATGGATTGCTTCTGCTTCCACACTTTGAAAGATTAGAGGGAGAACTGGAAAAGGATGCAACTAGAAAGGAATTCTCCATATTGATCTCTCTTAAAACAGTCCTTTATCAACTGAGGTTGAAAAAACATTAGCTGAGCTCCATAGCACAGCCCATCTTCATGGTCTCCCTAGATCTATAGAGCTTTATATAAGTTTGGTGTGAAGTCACCAATGTTGTCAACAAAAGGATGATGAAAAGTCTCCTATTTTGCTCTGTAGATTTATCCATGTAATAATTAAACAAATAGGCAGACATTTGTGAATAGAATTCCTGTTCTGGATGCCATTTGTATACATTCATTAAGGACTGATTACTTTCGGAACAGCACACATGATTCTGGGAAAATGAAATAATAATTATGCAACTTAGCACCTTCCAATCTTCCTTATAGTGTAAACACTGAATTGGTTTAACCCAGTCACTTTATTTAAACTGAGGCAATTTGTGCATGGACAAGGTAGGTAGGCGAGTATGTAGAAAGTCAATGCAATTATCTAACATGAGGCATATCTTAATTTCTGTCCACTGCAGGCTATTGGGTTTCACTAACTACTATTTTTAAGTCTCAATCCTACTTCCTACACTATCTCACACCAAAAACACCTCCCATTTTTTTTCTCTTCGGTTTTAGAATACCTGTAGCACCTATTTATTTTACACAGAGTTTTACCAAAAGACAAAAATTTGTAGGAAAAGTGATTTGCATAGATTTTCTTCTCAGGAAAAAAAGCAAATTCTTTTGAAAAGACTGAAAATAACCTCTGGCTGCATCACATATTTCAGTAAATCATTAACTCCTCAGCAGGTGGCAGCACAAAGTTATTTACAATGTCAGTAATTCTGTGCTGTATTAAGTCATTTGTTCTTAAATTTGTAATAAAACCCTACTATTAGATAATTATACCAGATGGAAGAGTTAGTGAGAAAAATCAGGCTGTTTATTCCAGTTCTTCAGAATCACTTCAGCTGCATCCAGTGTGCTGTCTTTCTGCAAAACAAGGAATATCACCATTACTGCAAGTATGGAGTTCTTGAAAAGAGAGTAACAGTCATGGTTATATCATCCCAAATCAATAATTGGCAGTTCCACTTGCATCCAGGAAGTATCTGTCAGTCAGTTCTTCATTAACAGTTATAGCTACAAATTTTGACTACACAAAGAATTCAATGCTGACTCCTTGCAAATATTTGCTAGGTTTATTTAAAAGATAACATAATTTTCTCAACATTCGTATTACCAAATGTAATGGAAGCGACACTTCTTATATGCCTGGCATACATGCAGTGATGTACTTGGCAACTCTATACTGGAGATATACTAGCATAGTTTCCAGACCTTTATGTGAATAGTCAGGAGTTTTACATCTCCATGCAACAAAGTTATGCTGTGAACTACTCAAACATCATCCCCCTAAGTATGGGTATCCTATCCACTAGCCAGTTGTGTGGCTCAGCTACAACCTGGTGAATCGTACAAGTAGTCTTGTATGATTAGTGCTGCTCACATTCACAGTCAGCAAGTTTCATCCTGGCTGTTACTGGCTCAGTTTTTATCATGGTCTTTATACTGCACCAAAAGAGCTGGATAACACAAGCAGAAACTCTCCTTCATTACTGGGTCAAGCTAAGGCTCCGGTCTTTATACTAGAACAGTTAAAGACTTGCACATGTTCCATTATGCTGACTTTGTCACAGAACCATCAGGAAACATCTTAAGGCTGCAGGCTTATCAAAGTTTATGTACCTGTCCCCACAGTCTTCCAGTCTTTTCAAGAACAGACTCAACAGGAGGAAGACGGAGCCTTGGGCAACATGGTCTAATGTGAGGAGTCTCTACCCATGGCAGGGGGGTTGGAACTAGATGATCTTAAGGCTCTTTCCAACCCAAACCACTCCATGATTCTAAGAATATGTGAAAAGGAAGTGCTCGCAAAGTGCTCACAAAAAGTGAACCAATGCACAAAAAACATGTAAAATAACTTCCTGAGTCTTTGTTTTCTTATGTAATTTGAAGCTCATGTGAGACACTGTACTTTTTCAGGCAAGTAAGTGACACTTGAAGGTGACCACTGGTTTTGTGTCTGGAAACTGAATGGGTGTCTGTTCTGGATTACAGAACTCACCTTAATTGATAGAGTACCAATGTAACTCATTTTCACTGTGACCAATGGCCAAGAACATCATTAAAAATCAGAGGAAGCTAAAAAAGGCATTCCCACCAGCTGTTTTCTGTCAACTGCTCTTCTTAGCCTTGCCACCTGCAGTGACGGTTTAAAGTCACTCAGCAAAAAGACAGTTGAAGCTACTTTGTGCTGTATTTTATACCAAGTTAGCTTTCTGTTCCTAAAGCCATCCAACTCAGGAGATCCTGTGCAAAATGCAATGGTTTGTTGCAGATTTCAGTACTGCACTGATTTTTAGGAGTCTTACGTCTTCCCAGGACACATATTTACCTTAATGAAACAAAACCGTATGTATTTTTCAAACTGCCTTTTTGTTTCAGGACCACAGAATGCTGAAAGAGGAATTGCTGAGAGTTTCTGAAACAAACCAGAAATATTATTTGCTTACAGATGTGTATATAAATTAAAGTATCTGGTTCGAGCATGATTTTACTATTCTATTTCTAGAACTCTCCCTCTAGACATGTGAGGGAAAGACAAGGTTTGGTTTTGCATGCACTAGCTAGGCTTAATTGAATTCAAATTACTTTTCTCAGGCAAACCATTTCAAAGGTATTTCTGTACACTAGCATTTTAGCATGCTGAAAGAAAAGTGCTGGGACATGACACAATCTACAGGGCACCTTTTCAGCATATTTGGAAATACTTCAGCAATATCATGATCAGCAGGTACTATAAACACCAAATGGAATATCTCTATTATACTGTTTAATAAGTACAGTTGTACTGCTCTTACTTCAATAGAAAAGCATTTCTAAAACTAGGGTATGACTAAGACACCTTACCTTAGATGTTATCATCCATTTGACAAATTTATAATCATAAGCTTGTTTCTCATCTACATCAGAGAGATCCACATCTGAAACAAAATTAAAACAAATAGTTTTAAGATTTCCTAAGCTCCACTGGGAAGATATTCATTAAGAACACTTTATTATAGTTAATACTTAAGAACAAAGATGTATGCTTTTATCTTAAATTAAAATACGCCAACAGATTGAGCTTTTCCATTCTGATCTCAGCACTTGCTTTCCATTCAAAGCAAACTCAGACATGTAGCTTGGATGAAAGCCATGCAGTACTCCAAGTCCTCTTCAAGTCTGGGTTATTGAGGGATCAGGACTGTGGAGACTACTGAAGACTGTATTTATTGGACGGGGAGCAATAATCACTGCAACTGCTGTTTTCACATCTGTGAAACTGGGATATCTAAAACTTCCTGACACATGGCAGCACTGCAAAATCCAGTTGCGTTTAAACATTCCTGCGTGAATGACAAATGCCATTAGGACCAGTTAGTGAAAAATGTGGAAACAGAAAATGTTTCCCTGTGGGAATTCTTTCTCAAATTCCTTCAAATTTTTTAATAATCCCAGACCTTTTTAACATAGATTTTTTTATACACGTCCTTTATCCTCCCTAAAACCTTGCCAAAGCTTTGCAAAACATGGACAGTAATTAGAATCACAAAGGCTTTGCTAAAGCTTTTAAAATCTGCCTCCCAGGTTAAGGTAAAACAGAAAAATTCAATCCCAGTTAACACTTCTGACAATGTTATGCAAACATGAAATGAGAATATAGTTTAAAATGAAAGCTGCATTGTCAGATTTACTAAAATATTCACTTTCCACACCCTTTTTAATAAACTTTATACTAACTTAATGTAGAAACATCAACAATCATAAAGTATCCTCCATCTGGAACAACAGGCTTTAGTCCAGCATCTTGAAGTAGCTGAGCCATCCGATCACGCTTGCTTTCCAGCTCTCGAGACAGTGAGTAAAAATAGCAGTCTGGGTCATCCATGCGTTTATAGTCTATCCAAAATGCTTGTGCCAAAGCCTCCTGGAAAGATAGTCAATGTTCAAAGTACTCACGGACACTCAGGCAATGCACAGACACACACTTTCTACTGAAATCACATGGAGTTTTCTTAGATCCAGGTCCTTATTAAGCAAATCACCATATACAAATTACACAAGCTACATTCAAGCATGTAATTTGTTTGTCACTTTGTGCTGTGGCAACACCCAAAGCACCCAATCATTCTCTAGGTGCTAATCATAGACAGAATCACAGTCCTTGACGCAAGGACTTACAATCTGAATTGAAGTTTAAATTATTGATAAGAATATAAGATAGAATACTACAAACTAGTAGATAGAGCTAATGCTCAGTAAATCAAGCCCATATTGCAACAACTTTTATTTGTATTTGCTGATTTTTTGTTGATGTTATTTTATCAATCAAATGTCTGGTGGGCTGATAAATGTCTGCTCTTCTTGCACCTCAGGATATATATTTTGACAAGTAAAAATTCACTGTTGTGATTATTGTTCTATTACAGTGAGACCTACAATTTGCTACACCAGAAAATCGCCTCCTCTGCCCCTTATGTACCTACCTGTAACGGAGTCGGGCAAGTATACAGCGTATTTTGGTGAACAACTTGCAAATACTTAATCAGGTTCTGGGGGCCTATAGACCAACCAAGCTAAGGGAAGGAAGCATGCATCTGTTATACTTACAGCAGTGGTACTACTAAAAATTAGCAAAGAATTCAAATCAGGCAGTGTCTCAAGTTTTCCTATTTTATGAACTGATAGTGAATTGGTTTTGATAAAGAATTAAGAGCTGGTTTACATTAAGTTTGCTGAATGATGTCTTTAAAAAATTTCTTGATTTGAGACAGAAGTATAATTTCACTTGTCCCTCTCTCTCACAGGGTACTGACCAAACTTTTCACACTTCATATATAAAGTGTTAGAAACCAAACTGAGCATTTATCAGGGATCTTACTTTTAATTGGTTTTGAATCTTTACATCTCATAAGCTCCTGTGTCAAAGGAGCATAAAACAAAAGTTCACTATTGGATCAGCTACGTCATGTTCAATTTGAACACAGGTGATGAAGAAGAAAGAATTTTATTGCCAAACAAATATTCTTATTTACTTTCTGATATGTATTTTAAAGTCAAGCAAAATATTATCATTAAATATTTCACAGAAATATAAGCCGTTCCAAAAGATACCATTCCCACAACCTGGAAATGGTCACCACAAAACTGAAAAGTTACCATACGATACTATCCATGTTTTCTCCCTGAATCTTGACTGGTTTTTAACAAATCATATAGTGTTCATTTTTTGCTTAGTATTGCTTTCTCAGAAGACCTTATTAACTGAGAGACAAGAAGAGAACTAAAACATGAGTGTTGAAGATAGGTAATTACTCCAACTCCATGTTTTGGAGACACAGAGATTTGCCAGAAGCTTTCAAAACACAGGTCATAAAAACAGAGGCTTTTTTAGTGTAATAAATGCATTGTTATTTATAGAACTGAACTCTTACATTGATTCTTACCTTCCAGCCAGTTACACTATATGTTTTTCCAGCACTTCCTATAGTTATTGTTCTTTCCCACATACCTGGCAAGGTAGCTGTATATAAAATAAAATTAATTGGGTACAGATGCACTCACATATTCCACGTAGTTATAAATCTGTACTACCCCTAACTTAGAACTGTATGTTGATATCACTCCACCATATTAAGCAAGAAATGAGGATATTCTAAAATTATAGCAATTGTAGCAAATGAGAAAAAATTATACAGGCCAGTGCTTTTTGCCGTGAAAAGAAGGTAAGGATTAATGGCAGAAGAATGAAGAAGCAGAAAATGAGAGGCACAATTTGTGATAACTATGTGCCAGTTACCCTCAGCCAAGATGTGTAATTATTCACAGGAAAGACACAGTCTGGGAAGTGACTACCCATTCATCTCAAGACAGCATTATTTCTGATGCCTGAGAACAGCCCCAGATACAACATTAACTCAGGCACTGCAAGCCATTTTGACACAATTGTCCTGGTCAGTGTCACTGGCTGTCCCAGACATCAGAAAAACAAAAAGACTACTAAGACTTCTAACCCAGAAACAACTACAAGAATAGGACAAGCAGCAGAGTGAGTAAATAAATTATGGTTTATTATATAATTTGACAATAGCAGCTAGGTAAGGATGTCTGCATGGATTAAGGGATGCATGTAGGTCTATCTCTGCATCCAGCAGGAGACCAAAATCTCGTTTCCTTTCCAAGGAGACAACAGAGCAAAGGTCCCTTCCTGTACTTTGCAATTTTTTTTCTGTACATTGCTTCAGGTGAGCTCCATTTGGACTCTCTAAATAAATTTATTTTCAACAGAACCATATAAATCAAGACACATTTATAAGTCTGAGACACGAAGTTAGACAAGGTCATACCACTACTGCAACTGCAGTGGTCAACAACATCCATGTCCACCTCATTTGCACGCTAGAACTGCTACCAATGAATCTGTTGTTACAACGTCATTCTACAACCATTTCTATGACTCCACCAAAAATAAGCACCTATTTTAATGTGTTGGTTTCCTTTATACACCAGCCATTCATACACCTCATCACTGATGCAGAGGGTATCATGTTTAATACAAAGATCAGCTATTACTTGGAGCTCTTCCCTGGTAAACACCTGGGATACAAGAAAGTAAAGAACAATGCATTAATCACAGTATGTAAGACATACACTGAAATTACAGTAGCGGTAAAGCAGGACTCTTACCTTGCCTATAGGGTTGTGCGGGGTATTCAGAATAATTGCTTTTGTTTTGGAATTAAATTTATTTGCAAGTTCAGCAGGATCTAAGACCCAATCAGCACTAGATGCAGAGCTTCCATTATTTTTCTAATAAAAAAAAAGTTATATATATATATAATTATGCATTACATGAATACAACATATTACAGCCTAACAAAGATGCCTGAATTACCACCCTCAGACACCTTTATAACTATAGCTGACAGCCTATCCAATCTGTCCCAGAAGAAGGCACTTCTAGGAACAGGCAGGAAGGCTAAAAGCAAGGTGAACTATTTTGACAGTGGCTGTCCTCTCCTGGCTGCTGTGTGTCTTAAAGCCTCCCCAGGAACTGGTTTCCAGGATCTGGTTGCACGCATGCTGATTATAATGGTGTGCAACGCAGGAAGCCCAGTCACATGACAGGAGAGTTTATGGCCTTCCCTGACACTAGAAAAAGTGGCTTGGCTGGAAAGACTCATCACCACTGGAGAGATATTCAAGGCCTTTTCCTTCTCCTTATCCACATAAAAATGGCCAAACGGTTAGGAATCTGCTATAGTAACCTAGCTCATTCTAATGTAATCAGATGCTATGAAAAACTATACAGAAAAGCACCACCTAGGTCTTCATCAAACTGTATCAATTATGGATGTAAAACTTTATATGATAGGTAATACTTAAAAAGCTACTCACATATCTCAGAGGGATAAAAACAGGCTTTGCACCTGCCATCTTTACCATTGGTTCGTAACAGTCATAAAATGGCTCTATTATTATTACCTGAAATGACAATCATCAGTATCAGAAACAGGTAATTTACCACGCATGATACCATCATGTTTCCAGCTTTACTTTGGTAGTACAACTTGATAATATTTCCAGCACCTCATCCTGACCTAACATTGCAAAATATTTTAGAGCAAGATATCCAAGTATCTAGAAATCTCAAAAGAAAATTTTCTGGTAGAAAAAGTGGACCAATTCAAGGAAAATTGCATTGAGGCTAGATAACAGGAAACCAAACAAACAAAAAAGAAAACAAATGCTAATGTCAGAGAACTTAGGGATGAATCATCACAGCTAGTACAGTAAACAAACAAATTTTTGTTAATGGACATTCCTGCTTTTCTGCTACCTATGGTGCTATGCAATGGTCCTAAATAGAACTTGATACACATTGGTTACTCAAACACCAACACTGCTTTGTGCCACCATTAGTCTGTTGTTTCAGATAACATCCCACAGGTTTTCTCACATAAGAAATCAGCGTGTGTTATGTCACGTAACAGTGAAAAAGAAACTGCTACAGTTTCTTTCATACCCTAAGCATGAAAGAAAGGGATTTTTAAGTAGGAACGCATCCAAAGGATAGTCTCCTGATCATAACTTCTGAAACTGTAAGTCAGAGGTACAACTGTAACAAACCACACTAACAGAGATCAGAAAGAAGCCTCGACATTAACTTACATTTAAAAGTGAACAAATACAAAGCAGGCAAACTCTCATTTCAGTCAGTATACCTGAATATTTCAAATAAAAACTTACTTCATCTCCTTCTTCAACTAATGCCTGTATTGTACTAAAGAGAGATCCATAAGCTCCCACGGTCACCAGGATATCTGTGAGAGGATCAATTTTTCTGCCACAAACTCTCTCGTACACTTGAGACAAGGCTTTCACCAGTGATGGATGTCCCTGTTCAAAGCAAACAAATCCAGCTGATGACCGTGTTCCTGACAATGCACACAGCCCATGTCTGAGTTTTTCTTTTTTTCCACGTAGATGGAAATAATACATTTTACAACAGAAAAATCAGATGAACCCGCAGCGTTAGTGGCTTTTAACACGTAGAATGGTTTAAAGTTTTTGTGCATTGTGGAAGAAAAGTAGTTTCCATTTATTCGCTATCTGCTAGGAAATTCTCCTTGTTTTGTTTTTAAATTTCTATCCTTTTATCACATCTCAGGATAGCTCCAGGGATCCTACAGGAAACAAAAGACAGGAGGAGAGACGGGAATACTCAGACACCAATTCATCTTCAACTCCTTTAGAGTATCTTTCACACCTGCCCATATTTCTATCTGAAGCTCTTTCTGTTTCCTTCCCCATCTTTCAACTAAAAAAATATCTGGTGCAAGGGGAATCTTTTTTATTTGTTTATATACTGCCAATAAACAGCACTTGTGATCAGAATGATGATTCATATAGTCGTATCCCAAATCTCAGAGCACCATTCACCATTTGCGTCCCCTACACTGCACTTAACATACTCTTCTCAAAATGTGGAAGGAACACAGACATGCAACAAAGATCATATACAATATGATATAAGATGGCATAATTCTGTTTCCTCAGAAAAATTACAGGCTTTTCTACAGGAAAACTTTTAGACACTTGGTAGAAACAGAAAACAGCTCCTAGAGAAAATGCAACTATGCAAAAAAATCCTTCTCTAAAATATTGAGGGTTGTACCTCTACACACAAGACATACACCGCAAGCCCTTCTGTAAACAGAAACATTACTATAAATTGAGGCTTACAAGTCATTGTTGATTCAAATGACAGCCACAGCTTACCATGTGTGTCAGCTACACAGGAATGCTGCACCACCCAAGTCACGTTAGGCCACTCTACAAGCCATAGCGCTACTGTCAATGAGAGGTCTAAGCACGGCAGAGAGCTACGACAACGTCTCAATTATCAAATGGATGTGCATCATTCATACTCATCCCTCCCATATTTACCACCACAAATACTTGTGCTCCAAAATCTTGTAACTGCGTAAGTTTATAGAGGAAGTGCACAGACTGAAGATAGGAATATTGGTAAAAATTCCTCTTCAGTTACTATCTACAGTATAATATATCTGCAAACATTCAAGTTTATCACAGAAATTAGCAAACTATTTGGAAATGAAAAACAAAGTGACAGAAGTAAATATAGAGTAACTGCTTGCACTAGGAAAATTATATTTATGCTTGATTTGCAAATTGGTTTAGAGAATCACTCTCTGAATATTTGTCAGAAGGCAGACTGTAGCCCATTCTCTCTGTAACCTTTCCCCCTGTGCCACAGCTGCTCCAAACCTTTCCTGTCTGGTATGCAAAGATTTTTCAGGTACCTTGTTATGGGAGATGAACACACTAATGCTTAGCCTGTAAGGTCACTAAATCCCAGCCATCCTTTGTGTGTCTGACACAAAAATAATTGCTTTATACTCTTAAGTTTATACAGAGAGAGGTTTATATAGTTACATATATATATATATATTGTACATCCAGAGACTCTTTACACATAGGTAAATGTGACTATACAAAAATGATCCAAAGAGGGATGGAGGAATGAAAACTACAATCACTGGGGATTTTTTGTTTTCTTTCTGCTCTTCCCAGGGCCCTGACCAGCCTTACCTGGCTGTCTACCAAGAGCTGTGCCCCTGGCCCAGGGGCTCTATTTAAATGCTATGCAGTAGGGTTGCTGATCTGCAACTCAGTTACAGCCATGCCTGCACCTGGCCATAGACCCTGTTGAACCTGTGGCTTGACCTTACACCTGCTGTGTCACCCTGGACATGCCCAGTGATCACTGGGTTATGTCCAACTGTGGTTAGTGTTACCGGGCCTGACCTGTGGATTGACATCATGGCTTCACTTAAGGCCCACCTCACCATGACAGTCTTGGCTGGTGATCCATGCTGACCTCAGCAACAATCTCTGGGCTTGCCCAGGAACTGTGAGTTTGGGCCCTGGCTGGTGAGATCTTCACACTGCTCACTGTGGTAGTTTATCCTTTAGGGAGCTGCTGGCTACTGCTGCTCCCTATATATATATAAAATATATATAATGACATATAATGACAGTTATAACACATGCAGTTTCTCAGAGAATAGGCAAAAAGTTATGGTGGAATATATATACAATGATGCCACAACTACCAAAACAACTGCTGGCCTACCAGTCTATACAATATTTCTCTATTACAATTGCATAACACGATCATCTAGAAAAAATATTACATGCACACCTTAGGGTCTTGTACTAATCCTAAGACATGATTTTCAACTGAGCAATATACTTTATTTGTACCACAAAATAAAAGAAAAACAAACTAATCCTAAGACATGATTTTCAACTGAGCAATATACTTTATCTGTACCACAAAATAAAAGAAAAACAAACTAAACAAGGAAGTGGTCATACTGAAAAAGTAATAGTCCACTTGAATATCCTGCGTTGGCAATGACAAATGCCACACACTCACACGCAGCTCTAGACAAAGTCTACAAGCCAACTTATAGAATAGTTAGTGAGTATCTTCCAGGGGCAAAAACTTACTGTGCCTAGCACTTATTAATCTCCACTGAAATCTACTAAATGTTACAGATTAATTTTTTCTTGATCCCAGAGGCACTGTCTTGAGTGGTATCAAATATTTCCTTCTCATTCTATTATTATCCCATCTGATTCATGTTTACACTGACCAAAATAAGAGGTAAAGGTATAATATGCACTCTCTGAAATGTAATCTGACTCTTCAAACACAGTCTATCCTAGATGTACTCTACCATTTTCCTCCTGATGAAGGAGTCTGCCTTGAAGAAGCCTACACAGAGGATGTTCATTAGTAACATATAAAGGCTACTAGATCAACTTAATTTGGGACATAACAGTGTGACCTACAGATAAAACCAACTTAAAGCAAAGTCTATGTTTTCTTCTCTGTGGCATGCCCTCCACTGAACTTGAGTCCTTAAGTTCTACATACTTACAAAGCCTCGTGTGTATTGGTTCAGTCTGTCAACTGCTGATGCCTTTGCCAGCTCTTCTTTAACATAGCTGGGAGGGGATATATCAGGAAGGCCTTGACCAAGATTAACAATTGAGGGATCTGCTGCCACCTTTGTAAATTCAACCCTAAAGAGAAAAAGCACTTTAAAGTTAAGATACCAGATAAATTTTTTTTCTCCTTCATTAGCATCAAAAGGGAAAAAAAGTATTTCAGTTTGCTAAATTGAAAGCAGTGAAGGCAGGTTTAAGCAGAGTGCCCACATAGAGAGGTGGGGGCTAGGACAACAGCAAGTAACCACAGGAGTCAGAAGGAACCCAAGAAAAGGCTGACTTTCTGCATCCACAGACCTTTCTGCCAGCAGAACGATGCTCAAATGTACACATGCACAAACACATAGGAACTCTGGATATGGGCAGAAATGGAACACTACTGTCTTTGCAAAATTAAATAGGCCTAGTTAGAGCAGCACATGAAATGATTTAAAGGCTAGATGCTGTCAAATGAAGGTGTCATTAAACTTTCTGATCACCTCAGAGTGCTACATTTTATTTTTCCGTAATTTTAGGCATGGACTGTTTCAGACTCTTCATCAACTGTTCCTAGCAGCCTGCCAGATACAAACATTAGGATTCTTGAACAACTTTTTTTTACCTCCCTTCATAGGTAAGCTTTGCATTCTGCCCTTTCCTCCCTATCCAAATGTTAACAAGATTTAAAAACAAAAACAAAACCACAAAATGACAACAACAGAAAAAAAACTACATAGCACCACAATAATGTCAAAACCAAATACAAACTGCTAACAATGAGTTTGAGGCTGGATGACCAGAACACATTGTGTGTGCGTATATGTATATACACACACATACAACTAATGTAAACCCAAAAGAGTATTTTCACCTACTAATAAAATCTCATTTATACCAGTGATGGCAATATTGCTTTAAGACCAATGTAATACCTTTAAGACAAGTATAATGGCCTCAAAAAGAAACCTGACTCATCTGGTAAATACAAACCAAGTGTAACTGAAATACATTACTCAACAAATTAACATTTAAATTTGGGAGTCAGCTATACAACCACGCCCAAGAGATATACTTGTCTTATATGGTTTATCAGATCAAGAGAAGCTGAAGCCTAATATTCACAGCTCAAGAATACGACTTAATTTGCATCTTTAACAGAAATTGGTTCACTGCTTCTAAGCAGAGATAGCAAGGGCTATGTAGTTTCTTACTGGCAATAATTGATCAATTCGGAAAGTAAAGATAGCAGCCAAAGATGTTTTCTGAAACTTGCAGCTATTTTCCCTTTACTTACCACACATTGCTATCAAGGCCTTCAATTCGTCTTGCGTTTTTGTGTCTGAAGGCCATTGTCTGCAAGATCAAAACATACAGACAGAAGGGTTTTGTTAAGAAAGACAAAGTCCTACACTGTTGGATTCTGCATGACAAACCCTCCTTCATGCTTTCTCAAATATACCACTGCCAGCTGAATGCAGTACTTACATGAAATTACAGAATGTTCTTTCACTAAAGCTCCTATAATAGCTTGAATACAGACTAACAAGAAAATGCACAAAAATATCCTAAATTCCCATTCATCATTATCTAAAGCCTCTAAATTTTCAGCAAGGATAGAGCAGGGGCATAATCTAGCTCAACAACTTTAAAAGATGACCTGAAAAAAGGGACATACACTCTCTTTCTTTCCTATGGTACACTAACAACTTAAAAGAGTGTGCTATTTCTATCCCAATTCCTCCTCAATCCAGTTCGGAAAGCATGCAGTTTTTGATGTAATTTTATTTTTTAAATTGTTAGGCAAAAAGAAAACAACAAAGATGTTTCCTATTTTATTCAGACTTTTAAAACTTTAAAGTATTTTATCTTTGTAAAACAGCTTGACACTGAAAAAAAATTACATAGGAATTACATAGTACCTCAGTACTCCAGACACTTCTGTTTCTTTGAGTCAAACTACTGATTTTAGTGATTTACCACTGCCAACTATTATTTTGTAAAGGATTCAAAACCCATAGTCTAGCTACCATCATCTGAGAAGAAAATGTCTGTGTTACCATTACACTCCAAGTTTCAATTTTGAATCATTCAGAATGACTCATGGTAGAAATATAGTGCTGGCACTCAGTTTACAGTAACGAAGCTACCATATGCATAATGATTTGAAAAATGGGAAGCTATAAAATTAAACAGATAAATCTCTGCTTATAGATCTTCTCTACAGATCTGATTCTAACCTCATTTATGTGAAACAAATAGAAGAGAAATCAAGCACAGGATACCTTTTATTTGTTCTCAGTAAGAAACCATTAAGATAACTTGACAGGTTAAGTTCTACTCCTTGATACAGGACAAGAGGAAGCTAAGAGGGAGTTCTGACAAGGTAACCTGTATTATACCTATTTAAAAACACATATATGGTCTAGAAGATGAATTGGATTTTACAGTGTATCTCTTGGTAACTAAGATGAATGTTTGGGTCTACTATATAAATACAAATAAAACAAGTACTACTTAGACTGAGCACACACACACTTTTTTTTTTCACGTATTAGACAACTATTCATGCTGCAAGGAATAAGAAGTCTCACCTTAAATCCCTCCAGTTACTAATGAGAATTCTGTACATTGCTACAGGTAAATTTGTTAAATCAACCAGTTCTTCTTAAAATTGTTTCAATTTGCTAAAAGCTGAAGGCTTATCAACTGCAGAAATTTAGTAACCAACTATAATGTAAAGCTTAACTGCATAAGTAACTTCCCCTAGCTGAAAAAACGTGTTGACAAGTAAAATAAGCTTTCACCTTTACAGCTCTCATACTATTTTAAGTATTTAATGATCCAAGCCTTTTCATGCACTTTTTCTTGTGCCTTGAAACTAGTTTTAAAACAGAATAGCTAGCCCTGCATCAGTTTTCAGGTTTTCACAGATCCACCTTGCAGGGGGGTTCAGGTCCACTTTATTACTTGAAGAAAGCCAACCAATTAACTGACATTTAAAAATGACACCTCAAGTAGCATTCTTTCTGCCAGAAAGTCATGAGAATTCTTTAGACTCGGTTTTCTTTCAGCCAACTATGTCATCACTTGATAATAAACCATTTCAGGGCTAGGATTTCCATGAATTTAATATTGGTATTAAGGAGGAGAGGTATGTTCTCATTAAGCTTTCTCGTCTGACATCTGCTTTCCCTAACACTTTCTATCAGAGAAAGTGTTAGGGAAACACAGCCTTTCTACCAAAGAAAGTGTTAGGGAAAAACAGCACAGTCAGGTGCTGCTTGTATTTACATTTCTTCTTAACACAAAGAAACTCGTGATTAAATTGAATTCAGTATCTTTAATAACAATAGAAGGAAATACTTTTGCATGGTGCACAACTGAGTTGTGGAACTCAAAGTCAAAAGCTACAACTGAAGCCAAGATGCAAAGAAAAAAAAACCAAACCCCAAACCAAACAGGTTTATACCTCACTTTTACTGAGAAAATCTAACTCCATTAAATAGAATAAAAATACTTACAGCATGTGAAAACATGACTCAAGCAAAAGGTGACCTCCTTTTGCACACAAAAAGAAACTTCTCATACAGGCAAAATATGCTACAACCGTCCATTATAAGGACTTGAACATCTGTTTTGGAGGCTCTAACACGTGTCTTGGTTGACCCAGTTGGCTGACTAGATGAACTTCTGTTCTGAGCCACAACACAATTTACATTCCAGTGTTCTACATGCTGTGCAGAGTGTGACCTCCAACCACCCACCATGTCCCAAAGCTCTGTTTTCCCTCAAAAAAACTAGAGGACTTAAAATGAAATTACACAATCTTACAAGCAGTTAGGATGGGAAATTGAGAAGATTCTGTACAAAATTAAGTTTAAGGTACTTATATACCCCTTGTTCTTGCACTGTCAAGAAGCACCACTATCCTCATTTAAGGAAAAATGACATACAAAGAAATTAACTGTCTTACCAAAAGCCTCTGACATAGCTGGGATTTAATCTGTCTCCTGTATCATGAGCTCTAGTGCCCTAATTAGGCAATCTTTCTGGCCTGATAGATGCTAGATGTGTCTTCAAAGACTGAAAAAGGCACACAAAGCAATAATCACCAAAGTCTGTTATGCTAGTGTGGTTAAATATTTGACTCATTCAAATATCTTATTCTGTTCTTGATATTAAATGTTTGGATCAGTGTAACAAGAGATAAAGAAAATACAGCTAATGCATATATATTGGCAACACTGCAAAATTACTGCATCCCTAAAATATAGTGCAGAATATTTTCCTCTATGAAGCTGAAGGAATACTTACTGCAGAGGCTGAAAGTTTGATGGATCTGGAAAACAAATCTGTTTGGAGTTGGTATGTTCTAATGCCAAGGCAACAGAAGCTTCGTGAAGCAAGAAGCATGCCTGCATAATAAATGACCTGAAAAAAAACTTACAGATTCCAGGAATGAGTTTCTACACCTCACTAAGCAGTTTTAAAAGATAAGATTCCCTTCTCTTCCCTTCAGTGATTTTGTTACACTGAAATAAATTCTAGTAAATTATTACCTAATCACATTTGTAAGTCTAGAGGATCAGACTTTTTAACTGACAGAACTGCAAAACATTTCTAAATGCCATCCAGAGGGAAGGTTTCCTCTGTTTGACAGCACTGATCTTCTTTTCCTTGAATGACTATTAAGATTAAATGCAATTCAAGGTTTAAAGTCTCTGTTAGAACTGTTGTTAAAATATGTTTGTGTAATAAAAATTGCTATTACAATTGCCAATTCAAACAGAATAGAAAAGGAGCCCAACTTTTAAAAAGCCACACAGCTTTCAAACTGGTGTCAAGTATTCTGAAACAGAGATATAAGATCACCAGTCACACTGAAGAGAGAGGCCTACGCACTTTACGTAACTATACTAAGTTTTGCCACAGTGATTTGGCAAACATCGAATCTCCTCCTCGGCAGAAAACAGCTAGCTAGAAAGGACATTCTGTGTGCCGTTAACAGATCATTCACTGACTAAAGAGAATGTGCCCTGTTAATCAGTAACTATAAAAAGAAGTAAGACCTGGCACTTCAAGCAACCACTTCCAGAAAGTATATCTACACATAAATATTGATGACATTTACACATTTCAGTCATTTTGACGGAAAAAAACATGTAACCACAGACCTATGACAGAAGTGTAGTAGCCACAGCAGTAAAATTAACTTTGTTTCCTATAGTTCATTCATTAAAGAATAGAAAACCTCTGCTTCCTCCTAGACTTTGCTACCTGGAAGGAGGATGTCAACAAAAAAAAGGAAAAAAATTATACTACTTGTATTAGAAACAAAGGAATGCCATTCCTTGTTACAACAATACCATGAAAGCCTTGCAGATAAAAGTACAGAAAGAAATCCAATATCAAAATAAAATACCTTTTTTTTCATGAAGAATGGATTTAGTCCAATGAGAAACTGTTCTTTATGCTTTTAATGCAAGCTAATAGAAAAGGTCAACCCAAAACTCCCTTTTAAGGATTCCTCATTGAAATGAGTGAAGTTTTAAAAGTATGTTGATTTTGCCTTTTGCTTATTCCAGTGTAAGAAACTCAGTCTCAATTCTGAAATTAAGGTCTTCCTCACACAGTACTGAGTTGTAGCTGACTCAATTAGACCCTCAATAGTAGCAGTGTAATCCCACTACATTGAGCAATCTGCAAGTATACAATTCACTGACGCTTTTGGGAAAGAATAATGGTAATTCTCCCAACTCTGCTGGGTTGAGGACTAGCAAAAGGCAATTAAGTCTTTGGCACTAGTTAGCAAATAATCTGAAAGACACAAAAGGAATATATCTGTTTAAAACTACCTGTACATACATTTTAAGTGACTTTTAATAACAGAACTTAGCACTCTGGACATAATCTTTGATAACAACTGCAGGAAATCAGACAGATTGTGAAGGCCTCTATTCCTCTCTCAGTGCACGCTTACACAAACAACTTACACAACACACTATCTTAAAATGTGACTATAACAACAGTGCTATTCTGCCAGGGTCAGGCCAGAGACAGGACTGCTCTTGCACAGCCAGTGCCTGCAGTGGTTAGCACAGAGGGACAAACGTGCCTATCTTTGCCAGTTCAATTTTGTATTGAGAAGCAGCAAAATTAAAGACCTTGAAAACCTTAAATGCACAACTAACTTGCAACTTTTGTGGGAAAAATTATTAACAGTTGTAAATATTTCTAGCCGTGCTGCACTGAAAAAGTGTGGTATTTGAATGGCCACCATTTGCCACAAGGCAATCATGCAAAACCACAACACAGCACAGTGATATATAGTCTGTACCACTGTGGTGTGGTCAATCTCTGCCAGTACTTGAAACACCTCAAGCAAAAAGTTATATCCTACTTTAACACCACAGAAACATAGAAATTGTGAAAACTTTGTGAAGGACATTATGAAAACAGCACTTTGCTGAACAGCCTCAGTAAGGGAAGTCAAGGCACCTGCATATAACCCTTGTCCCACTGTATTTTAATCTTTGTGACACTTTTCCAGCAGATGCTGAAAAACTCAAGAGCACTCAGAAATGAAGACTACTGCCCATTAAATTGGAAAGCCACCTGCAAAATACTTTAATGACTTTTTTGCTTTCTAAAAGTACCTCTTCTATCATACGCAACACTGAAGACTTCCATTTAAGCTACTCTAGGAAGGAAAGGGAAAGGCCTCCTCAATATAACCCAATACTCTTCCACACTGATCTCAAAAAAAGAGACAAGACTTATTCTTTTTTTCTTTCCCCAAACATACACATTCTCACTATAATTGTATATGACATGTTAATACATATCACAGGCTCAAGAGAATTATTTACTGTCACCTTTAGGATGACAGCGCACTTAATTGTTACCTCTGTATGTGTTTCAACAATGACCAAGTATGTATAAGACATCAATGAGACGTTTTATAATGTCCTAAGGTAAGTTTTTTCTCATTAAGATAGAAAGTTCCTTCCAGCCCAGGAAAATTACACAGCGCTAAACAGCAACAGAGGTACTGAAAACATTGTTTAAACTCCTAAGTAAGGTTATTCAGACAAAGAAAATGCACTTGTGTTTGGGGGAAATTAAAAGGTGGTGGGTTTTTTTTCCTTTCTTTGTCATATTTATGTTTCTTCTTTCAGTCTTGGAGTCAGGCACTGGCTTTTTGGCCAAGTCGTGTCTGTTAAACTCAGAAATTAACAGCTAGAAATACTTTTCATCCCATCCTAATTTTCAGTGTTCTGAAGCATTCATGCTTCAACCAGGAGTCAGTCATCCTGGAATTCAGGCTTAAAGAAAACAGGAAAATGAACTGGGGGGGGGGGGGGGGGGAAAAACAACACAAGCAAAAATTGGGAAACCACCCCTGCAACTTCCCCTTTTTTTAGGAAGCAAGGAAA
>JBCJKH010012063.1:20410-38744 GCA_039877255.1 Loriculus beryllinus
CCCCCCCCCCCCCCCCCCCCCCCCCCCCCCCCCCCCCCCCCCCCCCCCCCCCCCCCCCCCCCCCCCCTCCCCCCCCCAAAAAAACAACACAACTAAAAATTGGGAAGCTACTCCTGCAGCTTCCTATTTTTTTAGGAAGCAAGGCAAGCTACCAGAAAGATCAACACAGTAAATGCTTTTTAGTGGGTCTGGAAGACACTTTCTGACTGCTAATCCGGTTTAAACTCAGATTTGATGCCTTAATCTTGACCAGAAGATACAGTTGGGCTTTGTCATGGGAACACGATGAATACACCTATGTACACCGCACTTAGCTCGTGCGGTGCTTCACAACCAGTCCAGCACACACACAACCTCTGCCTTGCAGGCTGTTCTGCTCCCTTCACACTGCCTGGCCTCCTGGTCACGCACAGGACCTCAGGCCCGCTGTGCCACTGTGGTGTGTTATGGAACAATACATGCTTGTAATGAATTCCTTCCCCTTTGAAACACAAAGCCAAATGCTGCTGCCCCTTCATTTCTGAGCTTTAGTTACAGAGCTTCTATAAAAACACCTTTAAACCTGACTTATGGTCAGACCCCTTGAACTGCTGCGGTTTTCCATGTAACAAGTATTTTTCTGTTCAGACTCAGTGACAAACGTCACTAGAAACACCACAACCCCACCAGCCATCACAATAATGTTAATATAATCCCTACTGTATCTGCATTGAGTTTAATATCGGTTGCACATACAAACCTGGAGAATGTCGTATCTCGCCCTGTGAAGCCTTTGAAAGAATTTGTACCTGCCCAGAGCATGAAACCTTCATTGAAATAAAGAGTGCCAACTCACCAAGGCCTCTCCAAAGCTTACTTTTCTACCATCTAAACGTAACAAATGTCATTTCAAGCCAAGAGAACTGTTGGGAAGCTGGGCATGCATATTAAAAACTCTGTATGAAGTATCTGTTGTAGTAGACAATTTGTCATTTCTTCCTCCACAATACACATGCAACAGAGATAACCGAGCATGGAGAAGTAAACTTTATGACATGGAACAAGGAGAAGGACGAGGTTGTGGGATTTTTTCCTTGCTTTTAAACCTCATACAGCAGCTTTGCCTTTTATCACTTTATATCGCACTTATGCTTTCACCAACGCACTCTGCCCACCCTTATCTCCACCTGGAGCACCCTCGTTTGCAGCACAAAGCCCGGAAAACCAAGAACTGCAGGGCACCAGCAAAACCCCCCCCCACGTCCCACAGGCCCTCCACGTTAACCCTCCACGTTCACCGGGTTCACTAGCTACCGGCCGCCCTGGGGGCCAACAAACGCTGCCACGCCTCTCCGCTGCAGGACGGAGAGACCCGGCCCGACCCGCAACCGGTTCCTCCGTGGGCTCTAAGCCCGGAAGGCAGCACCCACACCGCCACAACTCACCGCCCGGCGCCGCCTCCCCCGACCGCAGCGCTCCAGAGGCGCCGGGGCGGAGCTTGGTGCTGCCGCTGCCGTCCTGAGGTAAATGGGGGCGCCCTTCTTCCCGCCTCCGCCCTGGGGGAAATGGCGGCGCCGGGGGACGAGGGAAGCCTTTTCCTCATGGTTTTCCCGACAATGAGAAACCGAAGGGAGAGTAAAGCCGCATGGCGCTTCTGAGGGGGATGCGATCCGCCAAAGCGCGGCGGTTGTCTTTGTGCCGAGGTGGGCACTGAGGCGGCAGTGAGTGAAGGTGTCGCAGCTATGTGGTGCGGGTGGAGAGGTGCTGCTCAAAGTAAGGCGTAGCAGTTGGCTGGACGTCTTAGACGTTTCCCCATTGTTAAGTTCGGGGGGGGGGGTTCTTTCTTTCAGAACTTGAATTAATGGTTTTTCTGATCTCTCTTCATGCTCAAATGCATCTTGATATGTAACTACACACACACACACACATACATAGCATCTTCCAAATCTGAGGTAAACTAGGTTAGCTAGTTAACCTTCCTTAAACTGTGTTTCTGGACGGAATGAAGTGTTCAAATCATGTACAATACTCTCGTACTTAAGTTAACCCGTTGTCGGGAAAGAATGGAGTTTTCCAGGTTTCTTAAGATATTCCATGTAGTCACGGAAGTTCCATTTCTGAGGATCTCCTTCACAACCGGGATAAACAGAGACTTAACAGCATTTGCCAGTGAAAAAGTTCCCTTTAATCAGCATCTCATCATGGCTAAAGTTGATTATTCAGTTAGAAATATACATATATTTGCAATGCCTTTGCAGCCTATTCTTGTTGGGTTTACAAATCTGCAAAACCAGTTTGCCTTAATACGTACAAAGCTTTAAGAAAGGTTGTACTACTCCAATTGATTTTGTATGCTAAGAGACACTGTGATCTTAACAGGCAGAGCTTAAACAACCTCATAAATCAGGTTTTCACAGAAGGCTGGCATAGCATTGCGTCTCAAATGCATTTCTTGGTCTGAAATGGCCAGTAATACAGATTGAAAAGAACTGCACAAGCAAATAGGGAAAAACTTTATTGGTTTTTTTAGATGTTGATGCTAGAAAGGGGTCTAAAGTGTCAGTAATCACAAAGAGATGGATTTCGATATTATCAAATGCAACAGATACATGCTTGCGTATCATTATCGTATGCATTGTGTTTATGTGTATTTATATGAATGTAAAATGACAGAGCACTGATTGAAGAGAACCAGCGCCATAGAGTGAACTAGCGCACCTCAGCTTGGATGTAGAAATACTCCGACAAAGCCAGAACAAAGTATCAAAATTAAGAAATTAGTCCCAGCTGTTATGTCTGATCCTAAATAAGAAGAACTTAACACTTTATTCCTTTTATCTGTCATGCTTTTTTAGAACGCTCGAGCCTCAAGCGCAAGGCTTTTGCAGGCAGAGAGGATCTCTCTAAGCATCCACCGGAGGGCAGCAGATCCCAAACCTTGCCGTGGCATAAGGCGGTTCAAAGGGAGGGGGGAAAAAAGGAGAAAGAAAGAAACCTTAGCCTTCCGTTCGTCGCATTGATGTCCTATTTTCCATAGAATATCGTGTACATAGCAGACATCATGGTGAAATCCATGCAGCGTTATATTTTCCTGGCTTCTGCACATCACTACTCCAGGTCTGGGATACAGATAGCTGAAGAGATGCTGTTAAGATACTGCTGAGTCATCTTCAGCTGATGGAACAAGCACTGTTTGAGCCCTTACCCAATCAAGCTGTGCTCACTATTTACCAGACCAGCTGAGACAGTCAAAAACAAAGGGGGTTTCAAAGTCTTGTCTGCCCCAACGGGCTCTGACATTTAATTTCTTTCAGGACACCTGGTTATGTAACTCCTGTTGGTAAAGCAGAATGTTACGAGCACATGAGTTAATAGGATCCACTGCAGTTTAACTAGCATGGCAAACACAGTGTTGTCTGCTCTTTCAGTTATAGTTCTATGGCATCTGTTCCAACAGTTTTGGTATAAATTTCAACAGAAGTAATATAAAAACCATACACAGGCCCAACTTAGACAACAATCAGTGTCCACTGTAGTGATGGTCCACTATGAAACTTGTAGTGAATTCTCCACCAGTAATGCTTAGTATCCTTGTATTCAGTTCTTCCCCAAAATTGACAATTTCTTTAACTTTAATGACATTTTGTGCTTTAAGGACTGACTGATTATCGATCAGTCAAAAGGTCTTGAAGGAGGCCTGTCTCAGCAGTGTTAGAGAAACTGACTGAGCAGGTCTACCTTGCTGCAATGTGAAGGGCCAAAAGTTGTGTTTCAAGATTGCTAACTGAAAAAGATTTTCCAGATTCTGGCACAGCAGAGAAAACAGGAACACTGACATCTGAGCCTAATGATTAAATACATTAACCCAAGTCTTTTGAATTCAGCTCAACAATTCTCATAAAATTAAATCAGTCCTGAATACCAGAACTCAGCTAAAGTAATAAATATAGGCATTTACCTGTCTTGCTTAAAAGTAATATTTCTTTCCATATTTAAATTAAGTAATTTTACCAGAACCTGCATTAATTTTTTCTGTTTTTTCTAAGCACCCCAAGTATCTCATACTGACTTTCAGTTCAGAATCATCTCACACATTTTGTAAGTCCACAGTAGCGTGTCCTGAATTTTTGATTAAGGTCTTTCATGCCTGATCTAACTGCTTAACACATTCTCATTCATTAGAAGTAAGAATTAGTGCATTTTTAGGCTAATTTCTTTTTGCATAACCCAGCTTCACCTTACTTGTGAAGTAGGAATGGTAGTCAGGAATTTATGTACTTCAGATTAGTGAGAGGCAGTTCAGTTGAAGAGGAGGAAATTATTTGGCAGAACTTGAGTACACAAATCACACTATTAAAAGCCCATAGAAAATCAGTCTGGCTTCAACTCTGTTTTGTGCGTTGGAGTTTTCTACCCTAGCTGCAGTAAAGACCCTAATGAACAATGTATTTTGGTTAAATCAAAGTAGAGATGAAAACCATTGAATTTAGATCAGCTTTCCCTTGGAATACAGCCAGTACTTTCCAAAGTGGCATTATGCAAGCCATAAAAATAAAACCTTACACGTGGCAGTTCTAAAGGCACATATGTGTTGTGATTCCCTTTTTATATTAATTTAGAACCCCAAAAATTTTTCTGGCAAGATGAAAAAGAAGTACTGATGGGGCATATGAGTCTTTGAAAGAGTCTTGTTTACTAACAAGAAATGGATGAAAGCCTGTTTGATTGCAAAAGCAACTGGACAGCAGATGAGAGAATCCCTTTGCTCACAATTCCTCTTGTTAGTATCTTCTGTTCCTTTTCTTGCTCAAAAGCTAAGCTGTGCTTACAGTTCTGCTTTTAAAGCAGAAGCACAGAAATATGTGCCGATGTCTGCAGCAGTTCTGCATCCTGTTAGGCAGGACATTCACACACCTCATAGCTGTGAGTTAATTCAGAGTCTCTGTTGCCATGCTGCTGCGTCACAGTGTGTGGTGTTGTGCCTGTGTTCAAGAAAAATAGTATGAATCTTGTCTTTCACAAATATTTATTAAAGAGGTTTTCTGAGAAATTAGTGTGCCATCTTAAATATAATGTGTGCTAACAGAGATGAAGTAGTACAGCCCAGGTATCTTGTAAGCCTAACTTTATTCCTAAAGGCTGCGTCCAGACAGCATCTAGACTGGGGAGGAAGATGTGGTTATCTGACTGCTCTCACACTGTGTGACTAACACTGAGTTGCATCAGGAGAGTCCAGGAAGCTGGAAATGCTTCAGTGAGAATTTCCTATATTACACACAGTATTAAACAAACGCATTCCCAGTCATTTGGGGTGAGCTGTATGACTCGTGTCTAACTACATTTTTTTATGATTAAACATCCCGAATATGTGCCAAGGAAATCCTCATATCAGGCTGTGCTGTAGACATTTATTATTTACTTTGATTCTCATTCAAAAATTATGACTTTTCTCTGCCTGGTAGGCTGCACAGTAACAATTTTCTTATCAGATATTAGCTTCTGTAGATACTTGGCAGCATTATTAGAAAGGCATCATAGCCAATTAGTTTGATCCTGGAGTTGAGATTATCCTGGCTTTATTGCCTTTAAAGATGGAATCTTAGCAGCTGCTGAGAGCACTCTGATTTTAAATGACCTCATACATTTTGAATATCTCAAAGAAAATTGAATGTAGCTGCAAAGTGAAGCAGGTGGTGGGTAACTCCAGCATTTCTTAGCAGTATCCATAAACAACTTAATATCCATTTGTTTGGATATTGCTCTTAGTGACAAGGCTGATTTTAAATGGTGTCTCTCTATGTTTAACTTCTTTATATAATTAGGTATTTTTACACTATGAAGTTTTGTGGACAAAACTTGCTTTCCTTTTCCCTGTGCTATCAAGCCATTAATAATTAAGATGGCTATGACAATGGAAGTATTTTCTGACAGATTCCAGAGGTGCCTTCTTTGTATTTAAATCTGGGTAGAGATACTTTGGTATAACAGACTGTTTTGTCTTATTTTTCACATGTTCTCTAGAAAACGGAAGGCAAATTTCTGTTTGGGATGTAGCAGTAGCATGACTTATAACAGATTCTTCAAGCTACCAGAAAGTGATTCTGTGACATTTTTACTTGCAGAGGCTACCCATAGCACAGAACTGATGTTTGCACTTTCTGGAGGGATATTGGGAATAAATATTCCAGATAAATCACCGATCCACCTCAAACTACACATTAGTAAAGAAGACTGAAGGGAATGAATAAAAAAGGTCCAGAATGAAAGTGCACTGAAAGAAAATAAATGGCATTTGATCTTCTGCTCTAAAAACTTCCCTGAGGATCTCTCTGCAAGGTGCAGAGCAGACCCTGCAGCGTTGTAAGGGCAGGTTATACTGTTGTATGGGAAAGAGCTTATAATGGTTGAATCCAAATCAGGCCTTTCAAAAGGATGCTAATTAAAGAAACTCTACAACCAAGATTGTTTAAGCTGCTAAGGTCCATTTTGTTAGCACCAAACTGGGGAGCAATGTCACACATAAACCAGACTGCAGTTCTGAGGGAGCAGCAGCTTCCGGTGAAAAATTGGCTGGGGACTAATCAGCAACAGGAGATTATTGCATGAGGTTGATGCTCTTGAGCTGTCTCAGTTGAAATCAGGGCTGCATATCTGTGGTTTAACAAGTAAAGCAACAGTGATTAAAAAAACCAACACATTAAGTAGTTTTCTGCTAGAGGACTTCTGATTTCTAATGTGTTAACTTTCACAGCAAGCAAAAGTTGTCTCCAAACAAGTGCTGAACTGACTAGAAATGCAAGAATTGTATGAGTGCTGAATGAACAGAAGCTGGCGTTGATGAAATACTAGGTGTAAAACTCTTTCACCTCTGTGCAAAATGAGTGAAATGTAAAAAAAATAAGATAATGTAAAGGAAAGAAAGACCTAGGATTCTTGTGAGAAACCAGGATCTCCATAAGAATACACAGAAGTGTATTTCCTGTATTTTCTGCAAAAAATTATGAGATGCGGAGTTTCAAGTGCTGGATTCTTAATTGCATTTTTATGACTTGTAGTTGCAATACTAGAACTGTAGCGTGGAGTCAAAGCATTTGTAAACAGCAGGAGTGAATGATATTTGAATCCCAAAGCACTGATTTGTTGTTGTTGTTGTTAGTAGCATTCTGGCAGCCACACATCAATTATTAGTAATGCATCATTAAGTGTCATGTGTCAGCTATTAATGCCTGTGGGGCTGCTAGAGCCAACAAACACTTATTTTTGGTGAAAGCTCTTGAGAGACAAATACTCCTCTTTAGTTGCTCAATGTATTTGGAGTCCATGTACAAATTTTCTTGGAAAGTCTCAGACAAAGACTTCACAATTAGTCAGTAAGATGCAAGGATCACCAAGAGTCATGAATGCAGTCCCACTTAAATGAAGCACAGAGTAATCCTTACTCTTCAGCATTGAAAAAACAGGCGATGACTGCTTAGAAAAGCATTGCTTGTGCCACTTTATGCTGTATATTGGGTTGGGGTTTTTTTGTTTCCTTTTGCTGTTGCTGTTAGCCAGGATGTCCTTGATCCTAACATTCTGGTTTCTTTATTCAAGCCTTGTATTTCCTCTCCAAACCCTTAGAAACCTTTCTTATTTCCCCCAAGAGAAATATGATCTTTCCTAACTAGGCCTTCAGCATGTTTAGCACGGGCTTTGTTCTGGAACACAAGTTGGGAACTACCTTCTGTGTAATCACCTGTTTCCCATCTTCTAATGAAGGCTTATTCCAGTTAACCTGGCTTTAAGCACTGATACCTGTTCTGCGTTTTAACACTGAGTACCACTCTGACCCAATCTTTTGACAGTTTTTCTGTGGAGCGTTTCTGTCTCCCTTTTCAAAGTAAATTTCTCTGACTGGGAATATTGTTTTAGGATTATATCTATATTTTCTACTTCACCCATGTGTAGCTTACTCATTATCTTCCTGTGTTTTGAAGTCCACCGACAGCATTCATTGAACAGAGCATGTGAACAGAATCTTTGTTCAGCAAAATAATTATGTTTTTCAGTCATGTTTGTACAAGTCAGTGAGGAGCACGTGTCATCACCTGGTCCAGTTCCTGTCCTTGTGAAGAGCAAGAATGAAACACAACTTTATTAATTTATCTCTGCAATTCTCTCTCCCCTTTCTTGTAACACTCCCCCTCCCCTCAGTTGTGAACAGTATTTCAACAACTCTGTGGCTTGAACACAAGACAGCTGTCTGAATATGGTAGTTTCCATCAAGCTCCCCCCCCTTGTAAAATGTCATACTCTGGTTATTGCTAGCAGTTTGTAACAGATGGCCAGAGGGGAAATGTAGCAGTCAATTAAAATTCACTGTAGCACTATTCTTGGTTACCGTTAGAATCACAAAAAGTGCAGCCAATATTTCTCTCTCAAAAATATTAATCTTTTTTTTCTGCGATGCCCTATATACATGCTGTACAAAGAGTTATCTGGCATGAGGATCCAGTTGACATTTGAGTGCTGTCAATGAAAATCAGCAGAGGCTATACAGAGAAGGTCTTTGCAGACAATAGATCTATCTCTATGTATATCCATTGCTGCAAAGTGAGTTCATGCTTGCAGCCCTACATACTGTACATTTCTGGGGGGATTTTAAGGCTGCCTTCACATTAATGAGCAAAAATATATCTATATTAATATGCTGCTGTCACTTTGCACTCAATTCCTTCAAGATAGATGCAGAAAATAAGTAGCAGCACAGTACAGAGAAAGGGAAAGAACGTGCTCTCATCTTCTCAAATGTCCTGTGTTTTGCAGGATGGCTGATTTACAGTGGTGTTCTTGGAATACCCTATGATCCTGATGCTTTTTTGCTTACGTACATATAACCAAGGATGTATTGCCTTGTCTGAGCTCCTGTAGTGCAGCTCAAGAGCCAGTTTGTCAGGGTTTTGGACAGGATATGGAATGGGAGACCCTAAGAATCCCATTATCTACAGCTTTGAGATACTCTTGTCTTGAGCACAAAATAAATTGATATTCCTGTCCACTTGACACTGGATTAAACTTTTACGATTATCATAGTCATCTGATAAATTGAGAAGTTCTTTGCTAGCTTCTTACTGTCCAAAGCTGTCTGGAAGGAACAGGGGTCTTGCCTGAGCTAGAGGCAGAGAATTTGGGCAGGTCCCTCCAGTGCAGGCAGAGCTGTGACTGCCCACAGATCCAGCAGAGGGAAGTGTTGTCCTAAAATACCCATTGAGAGGGTTTTGTGTGATGAACTGCAAGAGCCATGTTATTGCACCAAGAAATCAGTGATCCGGAGCATATGTAACATGTGATTTATAAAGTCCCAGAAGGAGACAAAGAAGCTTTGTAAAATGCCAGAAAGAGCAAGTGTGATAATAATCAGGATGTGGCAGGGGCTGATATTACAATTCTATAGAGAACTATGAAACTTACATATTTTTTGTTCTCTTTAGGAGAATAAAAGGCATTTTAGAGGTTAAAGGTTTGTGGTTCATGCTTCAGTTAACAATAAAGCTGTAGCCTTTCATATCAAAAGAGGGGATCTTGAGAAACAAACGGTCAGAGATGTACTTGGTGATCACATGGTAGTTGTCACTCAAAGAACTGGCTCAGCTTCAGGTAACTGCTGCCAGTGCAATTGTGATCAAGATGCTGTTGGTACTGCAACTTCAAGCACTACTAGAGGGTTAAAAGTCAAGTATAATAATCTCTCTGATATTAAAAAAATGGAATAATAAAGTCACATTTTGACTGTAAATATTACCCTCTTAAATCTACAGGATTCATGAGATGTTCCAAAATCATGGAAGCCAAAATGCTCAGGACACCCATTAGTTACACTGAGCATGACATTAGAAACTGCTACTTCTTTTGAGGTTCAAAGCTGGTTATGTAATATCTAAATATCAAGTTAAAAAAGATCAGGGGATGGAATGTTGTGTGAAATGAAACTCGACCTTCCCTGGGCTGTTAAGATGTGGTTTTTCAGTTCCTCATAGATGGCAGTGACAAACAATTAGAAAGGGTGTTAAAGCTTGAAGAACATTTAATGGAAAATAGTGCTTGAAAAAGGCTGGAAGAAATGAATCCTAAAATAATTGCACTAAAATAACCCTAAAGAAGAGCTTGATCTGCGGGGTACAAAGTCAGGATCTGCACAGCTAAAACTGATGTTGTTTCTGAGTAGGCAGTTAACAAAATATTCCGTTTGCTCAGTTCTCATCGCTTGGGGATTTGTGGGATGTGATTGATGAGTGTTCCTCTTTTGCTTCCCCAGGAGCTACTCAGTAGCAGAGTAAGTAAAAACCAAACCTAGAAGGTTGGGTTGCAGTCTTTTGCTCAAGCAATTATGAACCTTATGAACATTAACTTTGGTATTCTGACTTAATGTCATACTTCAGTACAAATATTTCTTGGTTTTACAATGTATCTTCCTAGCCTGTTGCTGACAGAAAATGGGGCAGATCCTATATACAGACTTCTCATTTTTGAGTTAGTAGAAAGAAAGGTTATAGAGTAATATATACTTTTATTTTGCTCACAGAAAGGGGAAATAGTTCCAGTAAGGTAAAATCGATTAAATCATTCCTCAGGAAAGCCCTGATAGAGCAGAAGATTTGTCTTGATGGTGGAAATCAAGACCCAGTCAGCTGAGGAGGTGGCAGGTCATGAGACAGAAGGGAACTGATCTCCTGGGAAGATTGCTGGCCGGCTGTCTGCTTTTGGCCAAGCTTTGGGAGCAGGAGCTGCAGACAGGGCCATGACATTGTCACATCTGTGATGACAGTAGCAGCTTCTCAGAGGTTAGATCGCTGTCAAAAGACATCACAGAGTAGATCATAACAAAGTGCACACAGGTAGAAATTATCTGCTTAAAACAAATACAAAACAAACAAATTCTCTTCTAGGCTACCACTATGGCTGCAAACTAAGACATACATGTTGGCATTTGTGTTTCTGTGTGTTTGGATTAAAAAGCCAGCTTCACTTTCATTTGTAATCGGTTTCACTTTTGGCTCCACTGTAATGCCATGTTTCAAAACAAGCACATACCTCTGTGTTGTGCAGAATTACATTGTAACGGCTCTTTTGAGTTGTACTTTATTCAGTGTAGGGCACACAGTTCATTGGTTTTGAAGAATCTGTGCTCTTTTAAGTGAAAAGGGTTTTGTATAGCTGTGAAGAAAAGATTTTGGTGCTTTATGGAGGAAAAGCAGTAGTTTTAACATAGGCTCTTTTCCCTGCTAAACTGATGACTAGACAGACAACAAACACTGCAGCAGAGCGAGTGTAGGAAGTAAAATTATATTATAAATAGGATTTTTAATAGATTCTTGCAGTGGAGTTGCTAATAATGAAAACATGACAGGAACATTCCTGGAGTAGATTGAGTTGTTGTACGAGTAAGAGGAGGCAGACACAACCTATTTGTCCCAGCTAATAGTAGGAATCTAGGTAGGGATCACAACTTCCCTTCCGGCTTTCATGCGTTTATCCAGCAGAACCCTTCGTGCACAGGGAGGAGGGAACTGCGCTCTCCGTGGAGAAAGTCAGTGAAGTAGGAAAGTAAAATGCGTCTATGATTGGGGTTTTTTTAAGTCGTTGTGTATATTTGTGAACTTTTAAAATTATTATTTTATTATCAGGTTTCCCCTGGAACTGAAGATCCATAGAAGGGTCCTGCCGTGCAGAACACTGAATCGTGTCCGTCCCTGTTAATCAGCGGCGTGGAGGTTGGATGTTCCTGGCCATTGCTGCAGGGGAGGGGAAGGGACGCGGCAGGGGCGCCGGCTAATTCGTCAGGTAACAGCGCGGTGGCATCCCCAGCATCCCGGCCAGACATCAGCATCCCCGCCTGCCTCCTTTCCCCTCTTCTCCCGTTGTCCGCACCCAGCCGAGGCCTCCGGTGCGCAGGCAACCACGCGTCCTCCGCGCGGTTCAATAGCCTCGCTGCCAGCGGAGCCTTCCCGATGTGTACTTTGTAACCGCCGGCGGTAGCGGCTTTCTCACGCCTTCCACCTCCTCCCGCTTCCTAGCGGCTCCGTTTGGTTAGGTACCGGTACCGGTACCGGTGCCGGCACCCTCCCCGGGGGGACGTCGGTCTGACGGGGGGCACAGCCGCGGTACCAGGCGGGCCGCTGTTGTCCGCCGCAGCGCCCGCCCCACGGCCTGTCAGCGGTTTCGCCGGCAGCGGCCCATTGGCTGGCGCGGCCGATAACGTGACGGCGGCGGCGGGGCGGGACCCGAGAAGTGCCGGTTGAAGCCGGTACCTCGCGCCGCGCTGCCGGCTCTTTCGCGGACGGAGCGAGCAAGCTAGTGACCGCACCGCGCTGGGCGGGAGGGCGGGCAAGCGGCGCGGCCAGGTAAGCTAGGGTAGCCAGGGCTGGTCGCTACGGACAGGTGCCTGCTCCCCGGCATGAAGCAGCGGGCGGGACGGCGCGGAGTAGGGCTCTCCTGAGGGCAGAGCGCGGTTGGCCCTCACCGCTGCCGAGAGACCGTCCCCGGTTTTCCTGCCTCGGTAAGGGACCGGGGTGCTCACTCCGCCTGCGGGAGGGAGGGAAGAAAGGAAAGAAATAGGGTGCCGGCCCGTGGGGCTCCCGGTGCTGTCCGCCAGCCCTGCCCGGCGGCCCGGTGAGCCTGCGCGGCGGCCGCCCCTTCACTCGGCGGCGCCCTGCAGTGGGGCCGCTCACCTGCCCGCCTCCCCGCGGGGCACCGGAGCGAGCCCGTGCCTGCTCCGGGGCCTGGCGGCCGCCCCGCTCCTCTCCTGCGCGGGTGTGGCTCGGCAAAAAACCGTTCTCTGATTTGCGTAACCGACATCCACACGTGTCCTCAAGCGACCCGGGGCGCTACAGGTCGTTTGGGCTTCCTCCTTCTTCACTGCGCTGGGCGGCAGCCGCCACGCTCGGCCCCGGGGTGGCAGCGGTATCTGCCCTCGAGCAAAGGGCAGGTGGGTACCAAGTCCCAAGTTCTTTGAAAGGGAAAGAAGACTTAAACTCAGTGATGAGGCCTGGCAGGACTGTGTGTTAAGTAAGAAGCATTCTTTTCTTTGTCCTTCTCTTTTTCTCTTGTCAATGCGCTTCTCTTCCCCAGCGAGACTGATCTTGCAGCAAGGGGTTTCTTGCATGGTGGCTTTTACTTGTATCCCAGCTGAGTTGTTTCAGTGATGTAAGGCTTACCGTGTGCTGGTCTATTCTGTGGTGAGATTGAGGCAGTTTCCTGGCTTCAATTAAGAATTTGTCTGTGGTGAATACTGTGATTGACTGGTTTTGTAGGATTGATTAAAGTGGACTTGCTTAAACATTAATTTTATATGTGGATTGTCATTCTTTGTCTTGATCAGGTAAAGTGTTTGAATTGGCACCTAGTGTGGTCACTTAAAACAGTACCTTTGAGGTAGTGCTCGATTAAGTTAAGAGCTACATGGTCACTTGCATTTTCAAGTATTTGACATGTCCTGCTGACACCCAGCTTTCCTTGTCTGTTTGCTGAAGTGATAAGGTAATGCACCAATTATTTCCTTGTGTCTCAGAGTTCTTCATGTACTTTCCTAGCATAGAGGGCAACAATCGGGGCTTACTAATCTATCTTGTGGGAGTTCTTAAACCCTCAAAAGGAGGGAGAGAAAAAGTCCACATGGCTCAAGTATTGAAATCTCATAGTATATCAGTCATAGAATTTATTATGTGTTGTTTAAGTATATTGTGTGTGTTTTTCCTCACTCTGTGTAGCTCAGCTGGCTGTGTGGGGAATAGAAAATTTACTCTGAGCAGTGTTTTTCTTCAGTATCTGCACTGCTGGGCAGGGCAAGGGATGTGAAATGGAGCAGAAAGGAGAATTACTGTAGTAATTACTGTAGTAATTACTGTAGTAGAGAACCAAGAGTTGGGATAGGGAGCAAGCTTTAAGGGTTTTCCCTAGTGTTTAAAGCATTCTGTGTAGCTAGATAACAGAATGTTTATCAGAGGTTACATTAGCATATTTTTACATTCTACTGAATTTTACATCAGTGTAAAGTAACTAAGCTTCAACTTTGGTAGCATTCATATGAAGTATTAACGTGCTTGTTCCCTTGCACTTTTGAGAGAAGAGTGTTGCTGGTCTCACTCTTATTTTTTTTTTTCCTTTTTCAAGAAAATAGGATTCTTATGGGGAGAAAAAGAAAATTGCTGGTTTTTTTTCCTTGCAAGATACCAATACAGCTGCTCTTTGAAGCTGATGGAAGCATGTTAAGTAGGTCTTAGAGAGGGACCAACAATGCTATCATTGTTGGTCCCTCAGTATTTCAGCATTGTAAAATGAACTTGGTAGAGCAGTATGTCACTGCCAAAATAGTACTTTTATAATGGATTTTTAGAGGGGGATGAGGGAGGAAATCTTGTGTTGCTTTACTGCTACTGTGCCTCCTCTGCTGATGTGCTGCAGGTATCAAGAGAGACCATGGCCCTGGTAGTTTACTTCAGTTTACCATAACCTACTGCTAAAGCCATCAAGTTTTGCTCAGCCAAGATTAGAAATTATTATTTTATGTGACTAAGGGGATAATGTGTGGTTTACACTGGTCTTTCTGTTGCCTATCTAAATGTTTCACGCTGCTGTCTGTATTCTGTGCGCTGATCTGTGGGATCTATCTTTCCTGTAGGCATCGTCATAACAGCTATTCACAAATAGTGTTGTTCTGCCAGTTGATCTTGCACTCACTCTTTTTAAAGATAAGTTAGAAGTCTGTGCTGTGGCTATGAAGATAGTTGGTTCAGATACCATGGCTAGCCATGTAGAAGGGTGAGGAATGTAAATTGGAATTAATATTCTAATACTTAAATATGCTGTCATTTTGATGTTTAACTGGTATATACATTGGTTTAGCAACATATAGCTATTATTAATTAGCTGATAATTAATAAACATGCTTTTATTCTTCTTATCTGGTGACAAGCTATGGTATAACTTGTCTGATACATGTTTGTATCCTGTATGGGTTGAGTTCAGCAGGACACATCACAGACTTGTAGCTGTGCTTAGTAGTAGCTGGTAACTCTAGTGGAGAGGCTGTGGCCTGTGTTTTATTAAGCCTATCTCTGCCATGTGGGCAGTCATACTCATTAATGCAGAAAGCTTGTTATGAGTCATGTGGTCTTAACTTTTTAATAACTAAACTGCTTACTTGGATGCACTACTTTGTGTACACATTCAAATTGGAGTTTTGCCAAACTTAGTAAGTGGGCTTCAGTTTATTGTAGTTATGCTTGGCTTGGGGTCACTCTTTTCCCTAAGACTTGTAGTATGCTATGAACTAGTTTTGGATTTAATTTCTAGCTAGTAAAAATCAAACTGTTATTTAATATTGAACTGAAGTTTCATAATACTTATGAATAGTTTCCCCTGTTATTTGATTTAAATTTACTGATACAAAGAGTCTATACTTACTAGTGGTATAGTACATTGGAAAGAAGGCGCATGATTCAGCCCTCAACAAAGCTGTTGTAAATGTGGTTTGGGGTATTGTGCTGGCACACCCTTCTCTGATTTAGACCCAAGGGGGCTCTAGGGCTTTTCAACCATCGAATGGGAATAATGGAGAAAACTTGTAATGGAGTATCTTCAGTTTGATTCTCAGTGGTGCCGTTCTGTTTCAAAATAGTCTTTGCACCCTGAATTTAATTATGTGAGTGCATTTCTATCAAAAGTGCTTGATTTCTCAATATATTCTGATACTGTAAGCTGGAATGCAGTTTCTTATACTGAAATTGAGAATTTAGTTGATTGTGAGAAGCTGAAGGGCTTAACAATGCTAGTAAGGCATCCAGTGATACCGATAAAGAATATGGCAGTAACACAGTCTATTACTAATTGTTAGTAGTCTTAAGACATTGTAATAAACACTTTGTTTCTTTGGGAGATACTAGTTTGAGTTGTGGCTTTATTTTAATGTAGAACAGAAGTTTCAGTTCTGTTGGCACATCAGCTACTAAACTATGGTCGTGTAGTTACTGAGGCTTAATTAAAGTGGCATTGATTTTAAAGCTCTCGCTTAAAACCCCAGGAAATGTAACCCCTGATTTCCCTGACATCATTGCCTTGGATCTCTAGGGAGAATATTGCTGTTTTATGACTACTTCAGGTTGTTGGATATTTATTCATGTATTTTTCTGATAGCTAAAGTTCACCTGCATGCGGAAGGTTGACCAGGTTTGAATTTAAGAACTGCAAATTTAGACTCTAATCCTAAAATATTTGTCCTTTAAACTAATTTTTCTATTTGAATGAAAGCAGAACCATGATGTGTATTTGTCATGTAATCCAAAAGATTTGAAGAACAGAGGGCAACTTGAAAAGTTTTAACACAAAACTGTTTCTAGGCTGTGTTTAAATTATCAACAAGATAAATTCTCTCTTCCAACCTATGCTAATGGAAGTGTGAAAATAATTATTACTTTGCCAGTGCTTTTGCAGTACCAGAGAACTGTTTTCCAAGTTCTTGTTTGTTTGTTTTTATTAAACATTAACTTTGTTTAAATACTACCTTTGCAATAACACTGATTCAAAGTCAGAAAAGCACCCAAACATTGATGAATTGAAGTCAGATGGAATGTGTCAATACTCAAGTGCTTTACTGCATTGGAGTTGTTGAAAGTAGTGTCTGCTTTGCTTCAAACTATTAGTAAGTTTCTTACAAATATGGGGCTGGAGTTTTTTACTTTACAGTTCTTAACTGATTCAGGTGATGGTAAAATCTTTAAAAAAACAAGTTTGAAGTTGTTAAACTTGGCTTCATACTAGGAAGTGTTGTTCTTTTAGTATTGCTATTTGAAAAAACTTACCATTGTTAGGCTTCATCAGACACCCCACTCAAAGCAAACTGTGCAGCAGAGGACCCTGTTGTGCAGCATACTTGGGCTTGATGGAAGTATAAAGCACAAATGTAGTTGCTAAGTTCGTGTTTGCTCAGGAAGCAAGGCAGGATTACTGTAGGCTTACTGTAGCATTCAGGTCTGTGCAAGGTTCTGAAGCCTAGCATTGTTCTAGGAGATGCCTCTGATAAGCATGATGCTGCTTTTGTGATCTTGTGCATCTGTGCAGCTCTCAAACTGTAAGGGTGTGTTTAGGTATTGATAAGTCATTTGTACACATGCAGTTGCACAGCATGTGCAATGTGAAAATGAAAGGACAAATTTATGAAGATATAAGATGTAGCTGGTTGCTTTATCAAGTTAACCAGTATGTAATATGAACAGGAAGATGCTTAAGAGGTTGAGGTAATTGTGCAGACAGCATGCTCCCTGCCAGAGGATTAGTAAACCTGACTCCATTTCCCTTGCAGGTGAGTTGGTATTTGACTGTGGAGTTTCACAAGTTTTTTGACTTTGGGGTGGGGAGGTTACCAAAGAAGGTAACAAGACTGGTTTCAGGAGAGCTTTTATGCAAAAATAGTGCTCTGAGCTTGAATCAGATATAAGTTGAAACTCACCTAGTCTCATTATTTTCTCTTGGATGTCTAGACTGAACACCTAGAATCTAATGTTTCAACTTGTCAGGATGGCTTTCAAGAGTAACTGTCCTCTTAAACAAGACAAAAAGCTGCTGCTTCTGAGAAGAGGTATGAGCCACTGCTGAAAGTTGACTCAGCTTTCCAATGTCAGGACTAATAGAGTAGAATCAGATGTGTTTTCTATTGCTGCCCTGATAATTGTACTTTTCGTAGACGCAGTTAAATTCTTGTCTGTGGAAGTAATAAGCCTGCCTTCTGGAAAGTTCTTCAAGAAACTTATGCAGCATCAGGAAAACCTAAAAGCAAACCACTGTTTTTTGACTGTTTTAAAATCTTGTAGCTGTTTTTGTGCATTGTAATAATTATCTTGCAGAGACAGAACTTATTTGGTATATGTTTTTGATTTGTGACCTCACTTGATGTTTCTGTTCTCAGCATCTGTTACCCCGATAGGGCACTGTTTGGTCTTGGCAGTTTATAAATACTGAAAACCCATGAGTTTCCTTTTTAGCCTGAATGTTGGGATTTTAACTTATTGTATTAGATAACAGTTCACATTTTAGAAACATGATTCCAGCTAGAACAAGGAGTATAAATACAAATTTGTGTATTTCTGAGAACAGGTAAAGGTGATAACTGCCCATTATTCAGAAAAGGAATAGTGTGTGTAGTACAATCCATACTAGCCTCTGATCACCTAGTAAGAAGTGGTATTGCTCTATAATGTTGTCATTTAAATACTTTATGAAGAATAGAAGAACCATTATCATGATTTTACAGTTGAGGAATTTGAGGTAGAGAGAACTAAAATCACTTGCATAGAGCTATTCAGCTGTCAGAGATAAATACCCC
>JBCJKH010012069.1:0-13293 GCA_039877255.1 Loriculus beryllinus
GGGGGGGGGTTGGGGGGGGGGGGGGGGGGCGCCAGAAGCGGCAGCACCAGAGGCTCCCCGGTGCCAGCACTGATAGCTCCAGCCCCGAGACCCCCGGTGCCAACATCCTCCGATGCCAGCCGCGGAACGGACGCAGCCCCTGGCCCCCCGGTGCCAGCCCCGGCAGGGCCCCAGCCCCGCCGAGACCACCGGGCAGCCCCAGCCGCCAGCCTCCCGGTGACCGTCCAGTGCCCCGCTGCCACCCCGGGCAAACCCTCTCGACGGCAGCGCTGGGACCCGGCCCGGGGCTCCCCTTCCCCGCTCCCCCCGTACCCACCTGTGTCCCGGCTCGGCTTGGCCCGGCCCGATCCCGCCCTCCGCTTCCTCCGAGAGGGAGCGCGACGGCCCCTGCGGGGCGGGGCGGGGCGGCGGGGGCGCGGCCCGGGGCGCGGGCACACGGGCACGCGCGTACGCACGTGAGGGCACACGCACACTCGTGTGCACGGGCACAGCCGCTCACAAGCACACGCAGTCACTGGGGGACGCGCACGGGCGCACACGGAGTCCATATGGCCCGCGGTCACACCCGCAGTGACGCGCTGCCCTCGGGGCACGCCGCGCTCAGCACACGAGGGGCTCGGCGAACGGCGGACGCCTCGTCCCTAGGACAGGCAGCTGCCGGCAGGGCGCTGCCTGCCCCAGCGTGGGGGGCCGGGGGACGCTGGGGCCGTGCTGGGGGGCGCCGGGGGCCGGAGTCGGGGCCGGCGGGGGGCCGGTCCTGCACCCCGCTCAGCTGCAGCCCAGATGTCTGGCCCGGGCCCAGTCCGGAGCAAACAAAATTCCTCCGCTGCCTCCCATTTTCCAGCCACCACTGCCAAGAACAACAAGTGCGAGTGGTGCTGGCAGCGGGGCCACGCGCGCGTCGGCAGGCAGGGCTTGGGATGGGGGGGATCAACGTCTGTCTTGGGGCCACCCCCTACTTTGTCCCCACCTTGTCACTGGCAGTCCCTACCTGTGGATGCCAGGAGTCAGGGAAGGTAGGTCTGGCACGAGTGGGGAGGCAGGGAGTGTAGGCAGACAGTCAGGCAGTGCAGGCAGCGGCGGGTGCAGACAGGTGCAGGGTGAGTGGGGAGGCTGAGAATGTAGGCAGCAGCAGGTAGCAGCAGGCAGTGGGTGTAGGCAGACAGCAGGTGCAGGCAGGTACAGGCAGGCCAGCAGCAGGCAGGAAGAGCCATGCCAGGCAGGGCAATGCCCTTCTGTCTTACTGCTGGTAACCCTCCTGCTGCTGGCCTGGTTTCACCGGTGTGCTGGCAGCAGGCTCAGCCCCAGCTCCACTGCTTGCTCCCCTCCCGGTTCTGCCACGGTGCTGAGTGCCAATTCAGAATCCAAGGTGGCAAGGTGGATGGGAACAGCAAGTGACAGAGTTCAGATGCCAGGGGATCCACTGGCACCAGGATGGCAAGGGTTACTCTGCCGTAAGACTTTGCTCAGGCACCACAAGAGGACTTTGGGCTGGGTGGCCCTCACAGTGCTGTGCACAGCGTCCCTGTCCCCACCATCCCAGCCTGCCAGCATGCCCAACCCTGCACAATGGGCAACTTCCAGTGCTGTGCCAGCGCCGTGCCTCAGTTTCCCTCCAGAAACTGAGCCACTTCCGGCGTGCGTGGCGAGGTGGCTGGACGACATCACTGTCACCCCGGTCGTGGAGCCCTGCGGGGACCTTGCTGGCAGTGGCTCCGCCTGAAGAAGCCATGAGGCGTCAGAAGGGCTGGGCTTCCATCCTGGAAAAAACGGCTCTGGAGGGATGCGCCACGTCGCCTGCCGGCCACCCCTTCCCGCCCCCCCGGGTGTTCCTCGCAAGCACCGAAGCCGCCGGGCTCTGACACGGGGACAGTCCCCGTCTGGAATGGGCACCAGCATCGCGCCCTCATTGCCTGTTGGCTCCAGCCCCGGGGGAAAGCAGCATGGCCGGGTGCCGAGGCCTGGCTTCTCGCCATCCCGGGGGTGTCACCGCCAGCGGCGCTAGCAGGTACGGGCGCCTCCGCTCTTTGATCCCGTCCCTGCCGCCGGCAGATCCGCACCCGGGGATCGCTGCCTCGGCCAAATCTCCCCCGGCAGTTCCGGCTCCGGGGAGCACCGGTAACTGCCGGCAGCGCCTGAGCCTCCAGCGGTGTTTGCGGTAGGAAACAACTCCTCTCCACCTCTGCACCGCAGCAGGCAGCGGGCAACGCCTCCTGCTCCTCCTGTGCTGGCCGTGCATGAGATGTACCCATGCCATCGGATGGGCGATGAGGACAGCAGCTGCTGGAGAGCCTGCGCACGGGGAGGCAGGCTGGGATGGGTATCCCCTGGCCAGCGCGATGGGAACAAATCCTGCATCCCAAATGGGAGCAGCACCTCACTGGGAGAGCCCTAGTGATGCCATGGGGTAACCCAGAGTGAGGGGGTTGCAGGGTCACCTCCCATATTCCTCCCAGAGCATCCTCTGCCCTGGGTATGCTGTCGTAACCAGGCCCAGTCAGAATCCAAGGGTGACAAGGTGAGCTGTGTCATGCCAACTGGTGCCATTAGTGTCCCTGTGCCACACGGGTTTGGCACCAAGAGATGTGCTGGTGCAGCAGGATGGCCTTTGCCAGCCCTCCTGGTGACACTGATGACTTGCTGGGGGGAGAGGAGAGAGCAGAGGGAGGAGAGAGATCCTCACCCCAGCCTGCATCCATGGGTACACCCTCCTCCTTGAGCTGAGAGAAACCCTCTGAACCCAGCCACCCCAAAAAGCCTTTTGTAGTTTGCAGTGGCACAAAAGACGTGGCTTCAGGACTCTTTTGGGAGTCCTCCCCAGCATGGGGCCCCTTGCCAGCTGCCTGCGTGGCTCCTCCAGCCCTGGCTAGGCTGACTCCACATCCCAAGCCCTGCTCCCCACCACAGACTCTGGCTTTTCCAGGGTGGTGAGGTGAGCCCTGCTGTGCCATGAACACTGTGGGGATCTCTCCCACTGTCACTTTGTGATATGCCAGTGTCTCCTCACTGGCTTACCTGGCTCACCTCTGCACCAAGGCAGGGAAGTGCCTGCATGTCCCCATGCCACATGGTATTAGGCCACAGACTGGCATTAGGACTCAGGTGGCTGCCGGGTCTCTGGTGCAGGAGATGGAGCACTTGAGATCACAAGTGTGCCGGTGTGAGGGTTTGACTGTCAGGAAGCAAACAATCCCATGCAGCACGGCATGGTGGTGATGTCCCGAGGGGACACCAGCTCAAGGCTCACACCCCGTTTATGGATACACCCCCTTCAACATAGCATGCTGGTGTGAGACCCTACAGCAGAGACCCACATGGCCCTGGCACATTCCTGCTGGGATTAGGTACCAGCTCCCGGCAGTGCCATGCTGGTATAGTCCAGCTAATCCCTTTTTAATTGTCCTCACACCACACTGGGCTGAGCCGGGCTGCCCAGAGGATGTGGGGTGCTGGGTGCATGCCAGTGCCTGAGCATGTCTGGGGTGTCAGCTTTGGGTGTCCCTGCTGCGGGACCCTGGGCTTCTAGGATTCTATTCTGCTGCGCAGGGGTGATCATTCATTCTTAGCTTCGTGGCTGCCTGCAGCCAAGTTTGAGGGTAGGCACAGGCGCTGTGTCCCCTGTGCTGAAAACCACTGAGCTTGAAGCTCCTCAAAACCATCCCAGTGAGGCAGAGCCCTTGGCAGAGCTATGGAGTGTGGCACATGGCACGCAGGGTCTCTGCTACCAGCCCAGCCCTCTTCCTTTCCTGGCAGGAGGGATGCTGGCTGAGCCCCCCTGCCTGCTGCCCTGCCCCAGACCCCCCTGGCCCTGCCCTGTGCTATACCGATGAATGGCATCCTGCTCCTCTGGGCTTTAAAAATAGGCTGGTATCCCTGCCAAGGGCTTCATCATTTTGGCTGGGGTGTGTCTCCCTGAGAAGCATGTGGGATGGTTCGTCTGCTCCCGCTGGCCCGGCTGCATCCACACCCCGGGCTCATGTCAGCCCCTCACTGCCTGCTTGCTCATCCCTGCCTCAGGCAGTGCCCAGCAGCGTGCCTGATCCACAGCCACCTTGGGCAGCTGAGCAGGGACAGGAATGCCTGCATGTTCCCTGAGCCTGCCTGCTCCCCATCCAGGGCATCTCACCCCCACAGACAGTGTCACCAGTGAGTGCAGCGTCCCAGCACCACAACATCCGACAGCACCCAGACAGGGGTGGTAGAGGGGTCCCGGCACCTTGCCTTGCCCACCCTGCTCCTCTTGCCCTGGTCCCCAACACAACAGCCACTTCAGATGGGCTCCCACGGGGCTCCTGCAGAGCCGCGGCGGCTGGGAAGGCTGTGGGGGCTGCCACCAAGGATAATGCGGCTATTGATGGCCGAGCCAGAGGCCCCAGAGAGGCACAATAGGGCCTTGTCTGCTGGCCCAGCTCCCGCTCCTGCCTAGTCTCAAGCCCAATGTTGGGCTCCCCGCTTCCCCAAAAGGCTCAGAGCTTTCCCTGGTGCGAGCCAGGGCAAGCCCTGACTGGGGTGTGCTGAAGAGCAAAGTGCAGGACCCCCCTTTCCTGTAAACCATCGCCTGGGGAAGGGGCATGGCTTGAGAAACACCCCAACATGGCAATGTTCACTCCCACTGGGACAGGGTTTGGGGGTCCCCCCTCAGCTGTGGGAAAACAGGAACAAGGAGGTGGTACATGCAATGCCTCCACTTCTCTCTCAGGCCCGTGTCTGAACCCACTGGCACCCAGCACCCACTGAGCACCCCACCCTGGCCCCCCAACCCCGTGGTTCCCCTTACTGGGCAGCCGGGTGCCCCACGGCTGCTGTCTCTCACCTGCAGCGGTGTGTGGGCTCTGCCGCTCGCCTGCCTTCTCTCCCTGTGGGTGAGCCGGGGCTGCTGCCTGCTCCTTAAACCCCAAATCCGCGGTGCCGGGCACCAGCAGCGGGGGCGGAGGGAGGAGACAATGAGCCTGGGTCCCTGCTCCCGGGGCCAGCACCAACAAAAGGCAACTGTGTCCCGTGTCCTCCCAGTGCACCCAGTGACCTGGCCGGCTGTGCTGGGACAGCTCCCTGCCACCCCGAGACACCCCGGGTGCTGCCATTCCTCTCTGCCTGCACTGGGAAGGCAGGGGAGGTGCAGGCCAGCCCTGGGACCCCAATCACAGCCGCAGAGCATTGCCATGTCCCCAGGGACTTGTCCCTTCGTGCTTGGTCCTGTCCCCACCTGGAGGGTGAAGGCACTGTTCACAGTGCTCCCACCTCACATGCTCCTGTAAAGTCTGGCCCAGTTGGGCTGAAGGAGGAGGAAGGGGATGTGCACCTGGGGGACTCATCCTGCGGGAACCCCAGAGCCCTGCCCAAGGGGGCTGTGGGGCTGGGTGGCTGCCTGCGAAGCATCCCTGTGGTCTGAAGGCCAGGAGCAGCCTGTGCTGCCTCATTAACACTGGGTAAATGTGTAACGAGCTCACAGCTGGGCCAGGGCGGTTTGAGCTGCACAGTTCCTTTTGCCTACCCACATGCTGGGAGCCGGGGATGTGGAGGTGCTATCCCAGCAGGAAGCAGAATAAAGGTCTTGTGGCCAGGCACGCTGGGGTGACTTCAGTGCTTGCTGCAAGCAGCGGAGTGGGCAGCGTGCTGGGCTATGCCAGACCGGGAACAAGCCTGTCCTGGAATGGGAATGCTGAGCTGCACCCACGCCTGCCCCAGACTCTGGAAGGTTCACCACAGCTGAGCTGCTTGCTGTCAGGGAGCAAGGGTGAGAGAAGGGGCTCTGCTCTGCGGTGCCCACCAGAGCAGGAGCCAACAGGCACTGATTTAGTAATAAAACCAAACAGGAATTTCCACCTGAAGGTAAAAAAATGTTGTTTTCTGCTGCAATGGTGGCCAGGCATGGCTGCCCCAGAGGCTGTGGAGCCTCCAGCCATGGAGAGAGGCAAACCCAGCTGGGTCCAGGCAACCTGCGCCAGCTGAGCTGCTCCTGCCACAGACAAGGTGGGAGCAGGTCTCTGGGAGACTGTGCTGAAATCCTGCTGCCTTCCATGAGAGCTGTGCTTCATGTGGGGCTGGGGGGGATCCAGAGCCTGGGATGCTGGTGACACTAGAGAGCCCGTGTGGCTGTGGGCCGTGGTGTCCAGCAGCTGATGGGGTCTGGATGAGGATGGCTCACCGTGCCATGTCATATGGCACCTAGTGATGTTTTTGGGTGGTTGGTGGCCCTGTGGTGTAGGTGACCCCACCGGGGAGGTGCTGGTGGGCAGTATGGCCACCTCTTCTCATTGGAAAAGCCAAGAAGGTCTGGGTAGAGCAGGCTGTGCGCTGGGGTGTAAGTGAGGAGAGGAAGCTTCTAGGGAAACACTGTCGTGTGGGGGAAAACGGGCCTGGGGTCACAAGAGTGTGATGGGGCAGTGGGTGCCTGGGAGCAGTGTGGACAGGTGCAGGCAGGGTGCAGGCAGGGTGCAGGCCGTGCCGCCGATTGCCATCAGAGGGCATCCGGGTCCGCGCCGTCGGGCCGGGGCGGAGCTGAGCCGGGCCGGGGCGGAGCTGAGCCGAGCCGAGGCGGGCGGGAGCTGAGGCCGGACCTGACGTGGAGCAGCGAGCGGTGCTGCAGGGCTCGGGCGGGCGGGCCGGTGCTGGGGCTCCCACCCTTCTGCAGCCGTAACCGGGCGGCGGGGCAGGGCTGACACCGGGGTCCCCGCGCACTCCCGCTCACCGGACGCGATGTCCCTGCGTGTGCGGAGAGCGGGGGCAGCCCCGCTTTGCCCGTCCCTTCAGCGGCGGGGGCCGGGAGGCGCTGGCCGGTGGCGGGTGGACGGACACTGCCCGCGGCAGCACGGGCGGCGCTCTCGGTAGAGCTGGAGCTACCGCCTGTGCCCTGGCACCACGCTTTGTGCTCCTTGAGGACAAGCCGGAGCTGCAGAGATGGGAGAGCGGCTGAATGTGTGCCACCACGGTCACCGCTACCACTGCTGGTGATGCCGTCCCCCGTGCGCATCCTGGCTATCTTCTCCGTGCTTCCTGTAGCCAGCCGAGCCTGGTGCTGGTGACAGCCAACAAAGCCAGGGTATTCAAGGCCGGGTTGGAAGGGGCTTTGAGCAGCCTGGTCTAGTGGAGGGTGTCCCTGCCCGTGGCAGGGGTAGGAACTGGGTGAGCTTTAAGGTCCCAAAGGCAGGGTGAGGGTCCCAGAAGTGCTGTGGAGCAGGTGGTGGGCGGCTCTGCGTGGTGTGGGATGAGAGCAGAGCTGGCCGCCAGTGGGAGTGCGGTGCCCTTCTGGCATGGGAGCTCCGCGAAGGGGTCCAGCAGTGGATTTCCATGAAGTGCCATGCTTTGCCAATGGAGAAGGATTTCAGGGAATTGGGCTGCGTGGTGGCTGGGCAGTGCTGGGGCTTGTGGCTCTGGTGTGCACTGGCTGCCTGCACCAAGAGCCGGCCCACAGCCTCCGGGAACTGGCCCAGCCCCACAGCAAACAGCTCTGAACTGGGCAAGCCAACCTCTGGACTGGACAAGTAGGGACTGCCCCCACCACTTTCCCTGCCACACTGGCTGCCCTGCATGGCCCCTCCGCCAGCGCAGTGGGTGCTTACTTCAATTCCTGCTCCTTCCTCCCTCTCTCAGCTCAGCTCCCGCACCCCCAGGCTGTTTCCCAGCTATGGAGTAGGTGGATCAGTACCATTACCCCCTCTGGCAGCATCAGGCAGGGCTGTGCTGCCAGCTCTGTGTGGTGGCTGTGGTCCTAGGCATGGGAAAGCTGAGGGCTTCTGCATGCCTGGCTGTGTGCTGGTGGTGGCAAGGGCTAGCTGGGGCTGTTTTCCTCTGTTTGCTTGGCCATGGGGACAGCCAGCCATGCGGATCAAGGCCGGTGTTCCCAGCACAGCCAATTGTTGGCCAGCTCGGAGGGGAGGGAGAGGAGCAGTAGCCCCAGGGCTTTTCCAGTCATGGAGAGGGCCACCATGCCGGCACTGCTCAGCCTGAAACAGTGCCAAACTCAGCCCACCCAAGCGCAAGGCTGGGTGATGCTGGTGGGGACCAGGGCCACCCAGTGATCCCCAGCTGCCCCTGGTTGAAGTGGCCACTTCCCAAGCCCCACTGCTTCCACAGCTTGCAGTCCGTGGTGCTAGGGACACGGCAGCCTCAGTCCTGAGCGCTGGCATGTCCTTTTGTGCTTCTCCCTCTGAATCCCTTTCACTGGCGGGCCATGAAAGAGCCTTTATCCCCTCTCCTCCTCGTGGCTGGCAGGACCCTGTGCTGCAGGCTGGTCCTGAGGCTACCAGTCACCCCAGCATGGGTGGGAGCCCAGCACAGCCCTGCTGGTGCCTTACGTGAGGAGCTGGAGCTGACCACAGTTTTGCCTTGGCTGCATGAGCCCTATCTGCTCCTCTGTCAGCCCCAGACCAACCGCTGCCCCCAGGGAAAGGACGGACACGGCTGTGGCCATATCTCCATTTTTGACCCAGTTATTTATATCTTTAAACAAGGATGCTACAGTCATCTGGGCCAAAAAGCATCCCTGGTGCTCCCCTGCCTTCCAGTCCCCAGCTCCCCAGCCATCTGCCACCCCAGCCAGCTCCACGCTTGTGACAGCTTGCTAGGGAGTTTGAGGCTGAACAGGAGACCCCCCTCCCTGGGTGCCATGTATCCCCCAGTGCTGACCCATGACGGAGACCTTTCCCTGCTTTTCTAAACATTAACTACCTGCCCCAGCTGTGGCTTGGCCCTGGACCTGGCATCTCAGAGGGGTTTAGTTGGGGGTCTGGATCAAAACCCACCTGGCCCAGGTGGATTTTGGGGTGTAGGGCAGCCCAGCCCTGCTGTCTTGCACTTCCTGTATTGTCCATGCCTCCTCAGGGGCTCTGGGAACTGCCTGGGCTTCCTCCCATCCTTGGAGAGCCTAGGCAGCCGCAGTGTGGGATGACAAGTTCTCTGTGTGATGGAGAATCCTGGGGCTTGGGAGCTGATGGAAGGCAGCTCAGTGTTCAGAGAGTCTTAAGACCTGGAAACATGAGAGCATTTCCTGTGGGCTGACAGGTCTCTGGGTCCCCCAGCAGAACGAGGCCCTTGCACTGTCCCAAGGAATAGCTGCCAGAGCATCCCTTTGGCAGCTGGTACCCAGCACCTCTTTGACTGCTGAGGGAAAAAGCTGCCAGCCCCACACCTGGCTTTCTAGTGGGACATGGGAGCAGCAGAGCCCAACAACTGGGGACAGTGGGGCAAGCAGTCAAGACTCAGAGGTGCTGGCCAGGAGCAGAGCAGTAGGTGCTGGAGATCTCAGGACCATCACAGCCACTTGGGCTTGTTTGTGTTGAAAGGCATTTAAGTTGCGTTTAAAAGCAGTAAAGTCCTTGCTACGCCCTTGCTTAATTGTCTTAAAGGCATTTAAGCCCTTGTCAAGCCCACAGGAGCAAACCTGGCCTGGTGGGGCTGTGGGTGCTGCCAATGGGAACAGTAGGGAAACGGTTGCCGTGGGTGGCAAAGATGATCACGCGGCTGCCAGCACCTCCAGAGGTGACAGAGGAGACAGTCCTATGCCAAAAGGAACAATTTGTCCCCATCTCCTAGGCCTCAGGGCATTCTCCTGTCCTCAAGCATTTCCAAGCATCCTTGGTTTTTGGTGGCTGGAAGGATTGGAATCACAGCAGGGTCTGCAGGATTTGGGGGTCCCAGGACCCCCCTCCAAACGCCACAGTGCTACCCAGAGAAGCAGCAGGGTTACCCTAGGGTTTGTCTTCAGATCCTTGGTTCACGGTGTGGCGTTTGGCAGGAGAGTGATTGAGCACAGAGATAACCCACCCTGCAAGTCTGCTGAGCAGCGCTTTGCTTCTGGCTTCTGTAAAGTTAATTGGTTTCGAGGTTCCAGGAACAAGCGAAGGAGAAAAACCCATTCCCTGATGTGCAGGATCATTGAATGCTCTCTGGCGAGTTATAATTGCAAATCATGTTTTGAAATCGCATTAACCAATTAGTCCTTGTTGTTGTTGTGCTCTGCCACATGACAGCAAGTGCTGTGAGGGAGGCGGCGGTCAAGGGCGATGAAGGGGCCATGAGGTGCCCCTAGAGGATCCGGGGCCAGGGGCAATGCTGCTGGCACTCGGGGGTTCCGTGGAGGGGGTGACTGGGGGAGGAAGGGTCCTGCCCTGGGCACAGCCTCAGGCAGGCTGCACCCCAGAGTCGCCCCAGCCCATGCCACCAGTGCTGACATCCTTGTCCTGTTACCAGCATTCCCAGCTCCTTTTGTGCCTCACTCTCTGGTGATGGGGTTAGGGTGCAGCAGTCTCAGAGCCCCTGCTGGGTGCTGGGGCAGTGCCAGGAGCCAGTGGCATCCACTGGCATGTTCCCAGCAAGGACAAGTTCCCAGAGGTTTATTGCTCAAGAGGCCACAGTAGTGGCGGGGGCGACAGATCTGCTGCTTGGACTGGAGATCTGACCGTTGCCTCCACCATATCTTCCTCCCATCTCGGCTCTGGGAACAACAAGCGTCAGCAGGCAGCGGGCACAGGCTGGAAACCAAGTGTGACAAGGAGAGCATGTCCTGGGCATGCATAGCACCCACTCCTTCCTGCTGGGTCCTGTCCGGCCTCATCCTGTGCCAGGATGCTCTTGAGGCTGAGGAGCTTTATGGACTCACGTTAACCCTTTGGATCTCTGAGTGTGGCTTAAGGGTAAAAAGTAGTGCACCTTTTGGCTGTGGGCTGGTGAGAGGCAAACCACACGGGCTGTGCTGCGGGCAAGGGCTGTGGCGTGGCACAGCCAGCATGGTGCTCAGCTCCCCATCACCCATAAAGCAGGCTACTGTTGGTGGGACGTGCTGTGCTCCACCGAGCTGCGCTCCCCTGAAGGCTCCTCACATCCAGGAATCTGGCATCAAACTTTCCAGCTAGCCGGAGAAAACCGCAGGGCTGCTGTTTCACAATCTGCTGGAGCCCAAGTGTGGGCCTGACACCAGCAGCGTCCAAAACTGCCCTGGGCTGTCCTGGGGAAACACCATCATCCCTGGGACTTGGGGGCTGAGGGGATGGTCTTACCCTACTTCTCTCCCAGTCAGCCCCTGGTTGTGGAGAGGGGAGCCAGCTCCCAGTTGCATGGTCAGGCCAGCTGGATGGGGATGGAGCCACTGTTTGCAGCGTATAAGGAGTCCTTGGGACAAGCTCCGAGAGGTTTGGGGATGTCTTTGCTCTCTCTTCCTCCGCTCTTTTTCATTGATTTGGTTGTCCGCAAAGCTTCAGTTGGGTCTGAAGGGGATGGTGTGGGCATCTCCTCTGCCCTGCTGAAAAGGGGGAAGCAATGGAGAAGGGTGTCACAAACTGGACAAGAGCAGAGATGATAAAAAGGGGACATGGCTTCATTTGTGCCAGCAGGAGAAGGAGCATTGCGGCATGTGGAGGCTGGGAAGGAGCAAACAGGCTCTGAGTTGCTGCCCTCTCCCTGTCCGCCAGCATGACCACCCCATCAGCAGGCACTGCACCCCGTGCCATGGAGCCGTTCTGCCCGTCCCTGTCCCCAGCCTCCTCTGCCATGTTTGCTTACAGGGCGGCAGCTCTTGGCCTCCTTTTATAACCCTCATGAGGCATGTTGCCATCCGTCCCCAGGACGTCAGGATGTCTCCACACTGGTGCCACGTGGCAGGTGCTGCCTTCATCAGAGCAGGGGAAGGGTTAAGCGGATGGCTTGAACCCAGCCATGCCTGTTGACCTGGCTGCCTGCGGTCCCTCGACGTGCCAGCCAGTGCTGGTTCAGCATTTACGCACACTGCTGTTATTAGAAATTAGTTAATGGATGTTTGTAGCCACAGGCGAGTGGCGGTCACAGGAGCTGTGGGACTGCCAGGACGGCAGAGCTGTCTCTGAGTATTTAACACCCCGCCATGGTTGAGTGTGAGGTGCTGAGGCTGCCGGTGGCGAGAGGAGAGGTTTCCCTCCTGCCAGCCTGATGGCAATGCTCACTGCTGGCTGCTGGAGTCGTTTCCATCCCAGGCCTCTCAAGGCTTCGCAAGGATTTATGGAAGACATGCATAACACAAATAAAGCCTCCCAACAACGTGCAGAGCCGGGGTGCAGGTGTGGTACAGGGCTCATTGCTCTGCATGGAGGTAGAAGCATCAAACCCCAGCCTCTCTGCAGTGTGGACCCCAAAGGCTTTCAAGTGAAGTGAAAACCAGGCAGGGCAGAGGAGCAGGAGGTGGTTGGGGGTGGCAGTCCTTAGGAAAAGGCAAGGTATGTGTGGGGACACAGCTGATGGCTGGTCAGGAGCTTCTGGCTTTCCCTGCAGTACATGGGGTGCTCTTGGGAGAAGAAATTTCCTCTTTGGGGCACATTCGTGGGGATAGATCCAAAAATTGTGCCTCTGTGAAAGAAGAGGTGTTTCAACTCAAGTGGGGAGGTCTGATGGAGACTGAAGAAGGAGACTGGACTGTGCTCCCTACTCTGGGTCACATTGGGGTGATCCCACATGAACTGACTGCTCCTAGGGTTCTGAGATGCTGTGGTGGACAGTGCAGGAGCGCAGGCACTCTGAGCAGGGCAGTCAGCTGGGTCGGTTTAACATGAGAGCAGCTCGACCTTCCCAGGCTAGGGAGAGAATCTGGCTGTGGGTTGTGCTGGTAAGGACCTTCCCTGGCTGCAGATTGATCCTGTCCCTGCCTAAGAGGGGAGAAAACTCAGCAACTGCACTCAATATGTGCTGGATTTACCCCTTCAGGCTAGATTAGAGCAACTGCTACAGTCCTGTTGCTTTGAGAGCTGGCTGCTGGCCTCTGGCAGCAGCCCCCAGTGCTGTGGGTGATGATTCCTGGTGGGGTGTCAATACCTTGCGGTGTAGTGACCCCCAGTGGGGTGGCGACGCGTGATGAGGCACCAGTATCCAGTGGGCTGGGGATGCTCGGTTGAGTACCAGTGCCCAGTGAGACACTGACGGCCACTGCGCTGTGATTCCCAGCGGCACTGGTGCACGCTGGCAGTGATGCCTGGTGCGCAGCCATGCCCGGTGAGGCACCAGTGCCTGGAGGGGCGGCGGTAGCCGACGGGGCGGTGGGCGAGGCGGAGCCCGTGAGCAGCCAGTGCCGGGTTCAGCCTCCCCGTCCCTCCCAGGCTCTGCCCCTGACATTGCCCGGCGGAGCGGAGATTGGGAGCTGCCGCGCTGGGGGCGGGCCCGGCTCCGGTTTAATCTCCGGCTCCGCCGGGATTACGGCGAGCAGCGGACGTGCTAGAGGAGGCAGCAACCCGCCGAGGCGGGTGCGACCCGGCCACCAAAGCCCCTTCGCCGGGGCGGCTCGCTCGGCAGCGGGCGGTAGAGGCGGCACCCAAAGAAGCCAGAGCGGCCAGCGGC
>JBCJKH010012078.1:0-15279 GCA_039877255.1 Loriculus beryllinus
GCTCTGGCTGGCAGTGCTGCCGAGGGGACAGTCTAAGGCTCTATTTTAATCTTCTGGAGTCCAGCCAAACACTGGAAGTGATTAAAACGGCCCTGCCTGCCTCGGCGGCGCGGAGCTGCCTGCGGAGCAGCCACTGCCTGCATTTGGTGTTCTCATCAGCGGCGTTGGGAACCCTCGCCCTCCGCCCGGCTCCCTGCACGGAGCCCCCGCACGCAGAGGGATGCTCTGGGGATTGGGAGGGCAGAATGTGCCGATCCAGCTCATCCTGCAGCGCCTTTCCCTACCTGGAGCTGCCTCATTCGGCACCGCGTCCCGGCCTGGGTGATGGGCACACACCCCAGGCTGCGGCAGCCCACCCATCGCTCCCTGCCCTGCACCAATCCCTCCGTCTGCAGTGGTCCTCTGTTTTTACAGCTAGCTGGAATTAAACAGTGAAATTGTATCGGTGAGCCTGACTTCAGTGGAATTAGAAGGCGAGCCTCAGCACCAGCAGCAAGTATAAACCCTGACAAGCTGGCTGTGAGCTTTCAGTGAGCTCCAAGTCACTTCGGTGGGACCAGAGCCATGTACAGCCCTTCCCCATGAGCAGAAAGGCTTTGGTGGGGATTTGGGTTGGGCTCCCTATTTGGAAAAGCCCTCCCCAAAGGGGTGCCCTCCCCTCTGCACTGCTCTCAAACCTCCCACCTCCAGGACACCGCTTATCAAAGCAGTTCTGTGTCCTCCATGTAGCAAAGAGTAAGTGGCACCACGGCCAAAACTCAAGCCACATTGGACCTTGCTGACCTGCGCTGGGCAAGGGACATTTGGATGGTTTCAGCCTTGCCTTGCCTGCTGGGCAGTGGTTTAATTAGGGAGGTGTGAATAATGAATTATCCGTGCCTCTGAGACATCCATGGAAAATTCAGATCAACCTGCTTTTGGTTTACAAGACGTCAGAGAGCTATCTGCCAAGAGAGAGCAGGGGGAGGAAGAAAAGCCAGACTGTGTCTTGGTGGGGGCTGACGAGCGGGTGGAGGCTGGAGAGCGGGGTTGGAGGTGATGCTGTGTGGTGCAGGCTGAGCCCAGTTGGTGCTGGCTGCTGGCACATGAGGAAAAGGGATGCTTGGTCCCTCGGTGTGTGAGCCACCAGGCTGCATGATGGATGGAGCTCCCTGCTCCCATCTCACCTACAAGCCAGCGGGTGGGCAGGGTGGTCACTGCAGCCGTGGCCAGCAGCTGGTGGGGACAGTGCATCCTTCTATGCGTGGCCCTGCTCTCTGGGCTCCCTCTAGCTCCTACTGGTCCCAGGGTAGGGGTAAAACCAACCCTGGTCCCATCACATGGGTCCTGCTGGGGCTGGGCAGTGACACTGATGACACCCCAGAACAGACGGGGAGCAAGGGAAGGGAGAAGCCCCTTCTGCAGCCCCATGGGGTGGATACAAACCCTTACAAATGGGGCTGCTGTGATTTATACTGACAGCTTCAAGTAAAAACTTGCTTCACTCTGGCACAAGGGGATTTAATCCCTCAAAGGGCCCTGGCCTTGGGCCTGGAGGAGCTCTTTTTCTTGTGTTTGTCTTAGTCCCTCCTCTGTTATACCTGCTCGGCTGTGTTAAGCCCTGGCCCTAAGTTTGCTGCCGCTGCTATTGTTCCTGTGTTATCAGGGGAGGATGATGGGGACAGGGACTGGAGCAGGAGGGGCCGGCTGGGCTGCAGAGCCTGGCTTGAACTTGGCAGAGCTGCCATTGGGCACAGCTGGGCAGGATGCTCCGGGAAGGCTCCCCAGCAGCACACTTCTTCCCTCCAGGTCCATCCCAGACCTGGCTGCGATGGCAGCAGCTCCCTTCCCTCCTCCCCAACTTGCCCTGCAGTCCAGTTCCTATGTGCCTGGGTAGAGATGCTGGGAAAGGCATGGCTCCATGGCTCCATCCCAATCCAGGCAGGATTTCTGATGGAAGAGCATGCAAAATTATCAGCCTGAATTTCAGACACTTTAATCAGCTGCTGATAACGAGGGGGAGCCCTGCACTGCTGCTGGGGCCGAAGGCTTTGAAACAGGCAGAAAATAGACCTGTCACGTCTTTTGTCTGGGGCCAGCTCTGCTCATTGATCTATCAGATGAGTAAACCGATACATATTAACCCAGAGCCAAAGCAAACATATTCTGAGTGTTGAAGAAGTTCAGATAAGTCCTTTTATTCCCCCCACCAGGAAGCTGGAGCTGAAGCTCTGACTTGGGGGAGCCAAGGGGTCCCAGTCCAGCTTCTGCACCCCTTGCCTGGGGTGCATGGCTGCGTGTGCCTCAGTTTCCCCTGCCCTGGGGAAGGGATGGGACCCTCCACCATGGGTTTGTCCTTGGGGGTGCAGCCCCCATCCTGAAGTTGCCATCACTGCTCTGCCATGGGGAACGTGTGCCATGGGAGCACATCAGCCCCTTCTGCTTGTCAAGGTTGCTAAATTCCCCCCAGTTTGTAAAAGGAAGGGCCAGTGGCTGATAAACCCTTGTGAAAGGCCGGACGATAACAGCAGGTAGCACCATAGATAAACCCTCCTGGTCACCCCTCTGTACCCATTGACCTGTGGCTGCCAACTCCCTCTGCAGGCTGCGGGTACTGCAAGGCATTACCAACCCCTGCTGTGTTACAGCCTCTTCCAAGTTACGATTAAAACCTATTACACAAATAAATTGTGGAAGTAAATTGTGCTTCAGGGAAGCTGAATACTTGAAACCATAGAAAACCCCCGCTGCTGATTCAATTACTTGCCATGGGCAATAAGCACTTTGGCCACGACAGTGGGACTGACCTGGGTTTCTTGGGCTGACCTTGGTACACTTGGGCTGGGGGAAACGTTTCTGGGGTGCTGGGACCCACGGTCTGGGCATTCAGAAGTGAAACACTTCACAAGGACGCAAGCATTTTGGTGCTTTTTCCCTGGGAAAGAGCAGAAATGACTCACGCTGAAAGGGGATTTTGGAACAACGATGTTGGTGCCCGATTTTTGATAAGTCTCAAAGTTTCATTTCTACATGATTGTCTTGGTTAATTTTGCTTCAATTTTGCTATTAAGAACCACGCTAGTTACTTCTGCTTTGAATTTTCTGTTGAATGGTGTGCTAAAGACATTGTGAATGCAATACATTACACGGACATGGTTATTTGGATGGTGCAAAATTCGATTTCATATAATTCACAGTCTAGGAATGAGAAGGAGGGTGGATCCCTGGGGTGCCATACAGAGACCTTATCCCCTTCACCATCACCTCCACCATTCCCATGACTGGCCAGCCCTGGCACTGCTCCCCTCACTTCGGGGGCTGAAGGCAGATGAAGATGTTTGTTGTGGTGTTTCACTAAGGACAGAGGAGGGAAAAGGGAAGAGACTCGTCTCAGTCACCGCTGGGACATGTGTCACTGGGGAAGCCACCCGCGTCCGGCCCTGCTCGCCCTGTCCAGCTGCACCCGACCTGGCGTCTGCCAAGCAAACAAACCGAGACACCCCCGAGCTGAACAAACAGACACTGCTCTATGGGCGGGAGGGCAGCTCCGGGCCAGGGGTGCTGCTGATGGCAGGTTTGGGTTGCACCTTGCAGGGATAGGCAGGAACTGGAGGAAACCGCGGCTGCTGACAGCCATGCCCGAGAGTCCGGAGAGGAAACCAGGGCAGCCCCAGCACTGTGACCTTTCCTGCCGCTGGGAATGTGATGTCTCAGCAGGAAACGCTTAGGGCTCTCCTGGCTGATGGGATGCTGCTCCCCATGGCTGATGCTGTGGGAGCCCAGGGAAGAGGTTTGGAGAAGCCCCAGCAAGGGCATCCTCTGCAGAGGCTTTGGAGAAGAGGGATGGCTGCACAGCAGCTCACCCGCAATGGCTGCAGCAACCACACACTGAGTCATTTGACTTCTCACATGGGTAAAAGAAAAGGGATCTGGAGTGAGCCCTGGTGCAGAACAACCCACCTTGTGGGTCAGGCTAGCTCTCACATCCCACAGCGGGGTTTCCTGGCTTCTGAGTCCCTTGTAAATAACATTTAGCCGTTTTAAGTGGTAATGAAGTTATCTGGGAAATTAGGGCAAAGGATGGAAAAAGCTGACATTGAATCCTGGTTTCTGTTCTCCATCCACCCTTTGATGTATTTCTGGGGGAAAGCAGCATCTCACTCAGGGTATGGAGCTGCTTGATCCCACTACAGGCATCTGAGTAGCCCATAGAGATTCTCTGCATGCCCCAGCCCCTGCCTGCTCCTGAGTTATAAGCAGGCATGAAATATGGGACTATCAAAAGGACAGGGAGCCTGGCTCAGCTGGCAGAGCCCCACATGGGCAGGGCGAGATCCTGGGCTCAAACACTGTTGAGCAAAGCTCAGCCCTATCTTGGACAATGGCCTCATGCAGGGATGGGAACCACGCTGTGAAACCTATATGCTCCCCTCCAACCACCAACCAAAACACTTGCTCAAGGAGCAGCCTGTGCTTGCTCAAAACTCAGCCCAGGTGAGCCCATAATGGGATCCTCCACAGAGCACGGCTGGAGGTTGCCAGAAGTTCAAGCCAGGCTGGGGTTTGGGTCTGTGATGAAAACCTCTAATCTGGGGGCTGCTCACAGCAACTGACACAGGGACAAACAGCTAAGGACAAACTTAGGAAGGGTTCTGGTTAGCTGGGCACTGCCGCTGGCAACAGCAGTGAAGGGAGATGGTTCAGCAGCAGCAGGATCAGTCCCTTTAGGTGCAATACCAGGAGGAGCCCTGGTGCACACACAGCAGAAGACACCCTGCATAGGAAACTGGAGCCCGTTCCGGTAAGGAAACGCCACAACTGCTATTTATTTGCAGAGGTTTGTTTTCACTAACTCCAGCGTGAGTCAAACCCTTCCTGCCAGTGCCTCACCGGCACGGAGCCCCCGGCTGGCACCGCTGCTTCCCCGCTTGCCGGGTGGAAGCTGGGCAGCAGGAAGCAGGACAATGTGGCCAGCAGCCCCGGTGATGACCAGCCCTATGGTGTGCTGCTGGCAACTGTGCCGTGTCCGTGAGCTGTGGCCCCACGGGGCTTTCCTGATGAGCTGTGTGCATGAATCATGGGCTGGCTGGGAACGGGAGAAACACAGCGATGATGGAATGAGTTGGGAGTAGTGACTCCAAGGGAGCTAGACCGGCGCTGGGAACAGCTGCCTGCAGCATGGTTAGAGCTAATTTTAGGGGTAGGACTGGGAAGACATCCCATGGCCAAGCTCTTCATGCCTTTGCCATCACTGTGGTGCACTCAGAGCCAGCCAGCCCATATTCTTATCTCCTGCAGCCAGCAGGAGGGGGGCACAGGGTAAGAATAGCACTGTCATCCTTCCTGGCTTTCCAGGCCAGGGATTTCCTGAGCAGTGCAGTGCCCCTGCAGTGGATGGTAGATGCAGCACCATGGCTGTACCTGACCACACTCCAGCTGGCTCCTGGGCCATCCTGTGCAGCTCTGTGCCAGAGAATTGCTTCGCCTTCTGTCCCATCCAAAAGCAAGAGCTGAGTGCAATCACCTACACGTGTTTCAGACGGCAATGGCAGCAATTCATGGGGTAGCCAGGGAGTGTGGTGGGGAAAAGGGTCCAGCCTGAGCTGGATGGACAAGCTCGGAGCAGTTTCAGCTCAGAGAAAGGACCCTTTGCAGTGAAGAAACAGGGACATTTAAAACCAGGCTGGTGACAGCCATCAGAAACACATGCTGCTTTCCCAGCCCATTCACTTCCCCCCAGAGATGCTCTAGTGTGGGTGAAAGCAAACCAATGACAAGCAGTAAACAGCTTTTACTTCTCCAGCTGAAAGACACAGCCACCTATGCCCTCCACCTACAGACACCAGGATGCCACATGAACTATTACATCCACAGCCAGCTGCTCACAAAACCCATCCAAGAACACAGCCGCTGCAAACCACACAGCCCCACAGACCAAAGGGCTTTGTGTGAGAAGCAGCCGGTTCCCCACTGCTTCCTCTGCCCTGCTGCCTGTGACCCACCGCGTCCTCTGGGCCCAGAGCCGCCCCGACAGGAAACAGGTGGGATAAATATTTGTGCAAAGCAGAGTGAAACTCCCCTTGAAGGCCATGCAATGTGTTTCCCTCGCAGTGGTTATGAATGGGAAGGTAACGGCCAGCACTGCAGCAGGTGCTGTCAGGGTGGTGTGGGACCAGCACTGCTGCCTTCCCAGGGAAAGGGAGCCCATTACTCTTACTGCACCAAGGCAGGCTTGGGAAGCTGCTGGGGGAAAAATAGCCCTGGAAAAACCCAGGCACTTCACTGCTGTGGTTCAACCTGAGGCCCTTGGGAGCCCTGCAGGGTAGGGACCAGCACACCCACCCCCAGGTGGAACCACCACATCAGACCCCATGCTGGTGGCACAGAACAAAAGCTGTACAGTCTCACCATGGTGTTTCTAAAGATCCATACCTCCCTTATGTAAGGCTGGTTAAGAAAAAGCACCAAGGGACCATGTGGGTCCGGTGCCCTCTGCAACCAACATGTCACTGGAAAGGATGTGCTGTTGAGGCTGGGGCAGATCATAGAATCATAGGATGGTTTGGGTTGGAAAGGACCTAAAGATCACCCAGTTCCAACCCCCTGCCGAGGGCAGGGATGACTCACACTAGATCCAGAAGCTCTCTCTCTCCCCTTGGAGAGGTGGCCAAGATTTGACCCTCTCAGCCCACTAGCATCAATGCTATGAAGGAAGGGAAAACGCACTGCAGTGATGCTGCTCTTTCTCCCCCAAGAACACTCTACTGTGGGAGCCTGCTGCTGTGGCACCTGTTTCCAGCAGCGTATGGAATAATTCATAGGCTATCTTCAACCAGAACTAAAACTGAACAACACCGACATCTCCAACAGCTTCATCTGGCTCATTTCAGAGCCAGGCAGTGGGAAAGGAGTGGGAATTTCAATCAGCGTGCGCGGGGAGCCGGGGCGGCACAGGATACAGGCGCCTCTGAGCTAACACGCACTCATTACAACCCCGACATCTGCTCTCTGACCTCTTGTGCTCCGGCTGCTGACAAACCTGCCCCGGCTGCCTTCCCCCCTTGGACTTCCTCCTGCTGCCTGCAGACACCGCGGGCTCCCCAACGAGGGGCAGGTGGGAGCCGCGTCCCTCCCCGCGGCGCTGCGGAAGCTGATCCGGTGATTCGGGACCGGAGGGTGGGGACGGGCTCCGCAAACCAACGAGGGTTGCACAAGAGTTTGCTTAAGGGCTTGTGACTGCAGCCTCATGCTCAGGTGCTCCGGGCAGGCAGGGAGCAGCCCTGTCCTGGGGGCGGGGGGGGCCAGGGCTCTGCATCCCAATCCAGGTACATGAGATGCTACAGGAGTGCTCTGGGGACCGCCACCACCCCCTTGGACACTGGACCTTCTAGATCCAGCCACAGCAAAGAGCCAGCTGCTCACATCCCTCTGGGGTTTGCAATCCACCCAGTAGAAACCAGCACAGACAATGCAATCCATTCCCCTCTTCTACCTCTTTCCCTTTTTTCCCCCTCCCTCTCATTCCCCCCTTCCCCCAAAAGCTCTTTGTCTCCGGGCTCTGCGGAGGAAGCAGACCTTCTGAAAATAAACTCTTTCTGCTTTGATCTGGTTTATGGGCACGCACTGTTTATAGCTCCGTGCGTACGACTTGACACCTTCCCACCTGCGGCCCCAGCAACTGCTTCTTATCACAGCCACTTTGGATATTAACAGGCCAGCAGGGAGGGCAATCTGGAGGTCCCCAAGGCCCCCAGCCCACCCCACAGCCCAGCACCCTCTCCAGCCACTGCCCCACCCCAGGCAGCAGAGAGACCTGCTGGTGTTCCCCTGCATGTGCTAATTGCATCAACCCATGTTTATTGGGATGTTTATCTAGACTAGCAATGATGGGAGGGTCTTCATAGGTCAGATCCCCACAGGAATTGGCTCATTTTGACCTGTGCTTTCAGCACAGCTCAGAACCTGGTTGGGTTCCCATGCCTTCCTTCTGACCTGGTAGATGCACACATTCGGGAAGGAAGGGCAGGAAAGGCCTGGAAAGCCCCAGATTTGCTTTATTTTGACCTGATGAAGCGTACATTGAAGTCGGTGTCACCCACCTGGTCTGGGGACTGGAGCCCACTCAGGTTCCACAGCCTGGCTGGGTCGGTACCAGTCTGCTTCTCCAGCACTGGAAGGAGGGCAGGTACCTCTGCTTTCTCTGGAGCCTGTTTCCTGACCTCTCTGCTCTGCTACAGCATCCTGGAAAGAGCCCGAGATGTTGCAATAAATGAGTCTGTTAATAAACAACACCAAGTCCGGGCTGTGCTTACAGCCATGTTTTATCCAGGCTTGCCTTCAAACACCCACTAACAGGGCACCTCTGCAGTAACACGAGGTGGTGACATGTACCCAAAAGCAGATCCAGGCATGTCCCCTGTGAGGAGCTTGGCTACACTGGCAGGGATCAGGGAATTACAGTTGACAGCACAGAAGAGCTGTCAAAGTTTTGGATATCTCCCCTACAAAAAGCAGGCAAGAGAAATGACATTTCAAGGCTCATTCCCAACAGAAAGCCTTGAACTAGACCAGCTTAAGTCAGTTCTTCCATCCTTATTCATATGCTTCCAAAATACTGCATTTTCACTTTGAACATACAGCATGTTTTTAAGTGCATTTAACTATCTGACATTTCATGGGGAAAATAACTCATTTAGGTTAGGCAAAAAAAAAATACGGTTTTGACACTGTTACAACCATGGGGGCATATTTTCAATTATGAGAAGTTAATCAGAATCAACGGTTTTCCACCACATTGATTGCAGCACACTGAGTTTTCAGTTAACAGCATTTCCTTAAAACATTCCCAGTTGGCTCCGGCAGCAACACTTACTCCATACCTCTTGCTGCACTAAAGGAGACGGTTGGTAACACTCAAAACTTCCATTTAAAGCTGATATAGAGGCATAACAGGGCGGGGATGGACACGACACTCCTTGCCACAAGATACTTGAGGTCAAGCACCGCTGCTGTCAGAGGCAGGTGATGCTGACTGCCCCGGGCACGCTGTGCTCAGGACGAGGGGCTCCAGGTCACAACCCTGTGCTGGCGTGCCTGAGAGGAGCAGGGAGTTCCTGCCCATGGGGCACAGGCTCGGCCCAAGCACCTGCTCCAAGGTCTCGGGATGGAGTTTCCTAATCTCTGGGCAGGCTAATGCAAGCGGCATCTTGCACAAGTGGCTGTTATCGGCATAGTTTGGGGCTTAGTGGTGGCGCGGCGAGGGACGGGGATTGCTCTTGGCTGTGGAGCGCTCCGGGCTGCAGCCAGGCGCCAAGGCTAGGGAACAGCCTGCACTGTCGTGCTGCAAGCCAACAGCTCCAGCATAGAGACACATGGAAAAGAGCCCAGAAATCCCAAGGCTTGGCCTGGCTCATGGAGTGACTCGCTCTTGGCATTCTCCCCTCAGGACACCGCTGCCTTCCCAAGGATCCAGCCACCCTGCAGGCAATGATCCCTCCAGTGTAGCAGGACCAGCACCTGGAGCCGCTGTCTGGATGTGGGAATTGCCATGTAAGACACCCAGGGGAAGGTCTGATCCCGCTGTGCACCAAGTCTCACACAGGCCCTGCACCATGCAACTCTTGCCCTTTGCAGATGATGGAGTGGAAAGCAATCCAAACCACAGGTGGGTTGAGCAGGGGGATCCCCACCACCTCCCCAGGGAGCACATTAACCGCAGCACCCCTATTCAACCCAAACCCTGCCCCTCTCATTCAAATCTGGCCTTTCTCTAGGGCAGACACTTGCTAAGGCAGCACCACATTGGCAGCGTCTAGTTGAGCTTCAGGTATTAAATATTTGGGGGGCACCTTAAGGGAGCAGCTGCACTGGTGGCAGAGGGACCTGCAAAGCCACGTGCATTGAAGGACAAGTTCTGGCCTGACCAAAGGGCTGCAAAGCATCTGGCATGCTTCCCCTTGTTCTGCTATTAACTTTTATCAGGGTAACTCAATTGTTTGCTGTGGCTGCAGGAATGCCCTCATGATCTGCTACAGCATGAGCACACACAGCTTCACAGCACCCACAGGAGAGCTGAGCGCTCGCAACAAGGTGCTGGCTGTGAAATAAGGCAGGGGTTTAGCTTCTAAGCATCACCTATGAACCCCAAACAACTACAACAGCAGAGGAAAGTGAGGCAGCTCTTGTTGCAGAGCCTCCTGAGGACACTCCATCACAGGTAATAGAGAAGTACTGACATCCAGGGGGTTTAGGGATGTTCCCAGCCTCTGGAGCGAGCACATGGAGCAGGACTGAGCAGGGTGCCCATGTGTGCATCAAGAAGTCAGCCGTATGTCCCCATCAACCAGAGTCCAGTGCAGAGGCACCTCTCCTTTCTCCTTCCCAGCTCTGTGCTTGGGAAGCAAGGGCCAGCATCCCAGTGGCCACATGCCCAGATACATGCATGAGTGGAGCAGGGCTTGGCTCTGCTCATGACCCCCCCGTGTTACTGGCCTGGGGGGTCTCATGGCCAGGAGTGGCGATGCCCACACTGGCTGCACACCATCAATCACTGCTCAGCCACTCGGTGCCTCCCACCCCAAGAGCTTCTTGAAAGAAACTCCTCATTTTCAACACCTACTTAAGGCTCTTGAGGCCGCGCCACTGCCGGCAGACATGAGCTCATGCTGGTGCTCACAGGCATGCACCGCCCTGCCCCAAGGCTTACACCCACAGCAACACAGCTCCCTTAGCTCCCCACTGCACCAGGTGAGCCCCACCTGAAACGCAAAAGGTGGGGTCACAGCAGCCCCCCCCCCCCCCCAGCTGCCTGTGTGGATCTCAGAACCTCATGGTTTAAATAGGAAAGCTCCTCCTCTGTACTCCCTTTAGTGAATCTTCACAGCCTATTTGAAGATGTGGGTATTAGTAGGTATCCCGTAACTGGGGAGCACAGGAAAGACCCTGTGTTTGCATCCCCTGCTGATACGGGAACAACATCACCAAGTTTGAGACTCACCAGCACAAGGGTTGGAAGTGAGCTTCACACAGCATCTCCACAGAGAGGTCCTGCTGCCCTGGCATACCCAATGCTGCAGACATAGAGCATGGTCCTTAGGATAGTGCTCCTGCCTGCCCTTAGGCAGGCCAAGACCTTTCCTCCCCAGGTGATATCCAACAAGGGCAGAGCCAGAGGAAGGTCCTATTTCAGCTGGAGGCTAAATGAGGCAGATGGCTTTCAGCTGCTCCTTTGACAGGGTGTGAGCAGTCATGCTCTGAAGCTCCTGGTAAAGGGTCACTGTGCTTAAACATCACCCCCCTACAGGCACCATCAGCCACAGGCAGTGCTGTACCCCGGGGTACATGTGCCACCAAGGGGACTCCTCTGGGCACACAGAAATTGGGTGGTGGCACCCAAGGGGAGGCTTGCCCTTGTCCCCATATCTCAGCCCCATGTGTAGAGGCTGCACTTGGGTGTAAGGCAAAGTCCATCCCTGCTCTGGTGCCACCGCAGTGGGGCAGTCCCAGCACTCTGGGTTGGAGGAGTGAATGGCTCTCCTGGTTTCCTGCCAGCCCTTGGCTACCACAAGTGTTTTCTGGCTAGCCGCAGCCCTGGCAGTGTGTGAAGGTCTGAGCCCTGTGGGAGGAAAGCTTTTGGTGATTTCCTCGTGCTCTGCACAAGCCACGCTCCTGTGACCACCACATGAAAGGGCTGAGAGGGCACAGGGAAAGTCCCAAGAAACAAAAAGCTTTGTGCCCTGGAAATGGGCTGTCTTGCCAAGGCAAAGCAGTGCTGCCCAGCCAGAGGTGCCAGGTTGTGCCAGTCCATCCAAGCAAGAGATGCACACAGATGTGTGCAGGGCCACTGAGCAGCCCCAGTGATGCACAGGTTTCCAAGATATTTATGGTGTATGAAACAGAAGAGGGGTCTGACCTGGTATAGAACATGGGTCTGGGGTGAGGTCTTTCATGGGTCTGCACCCTACAGAGTCACCACATGCCCCAGAGGAAAGGCAGGAGCTGCTCAGCATCATGGACAGACGGAGGCTAGATGGGGATAAAGGGGTTAAAAATCCAGGAAAAGCTGCAAATGGATTTCACAGATGGTCCTTTAGCCACAACTGCAGACCTTCACAGGGTGCACTCTCCCATTGTGGGGGTCCCTGGACCCCAGTGCTACCCTGCAGGCCATGGGGAAGGGGTCTGGCCAGCTCTTGAGGACTCCCATCCCTTCCAGCACCCCAGGGAGGTGGCGTGGGGCAGAGGCTGGGACACAGCAGCCTTGGTTTCAGCTGGAGGCATGGAAAAAAGAGAGATGAGGTCACTGCAAAGCAGTCGTGTAGGATGTGATACAGGAGAGGAGCGGGGAGCATGGAGGAACAAGGAGCTATTGTAACCTTGCAAGAGCAGGGGAAAAACCAGCTGTGGGGATGGCAGGTCACCTCCTGCTCACACCAGACATTTGGGGAGTTAACTTGTCTGGGGTCACATAAAACAGGTCTAGAAGGGGAGCGGATAGAAGGAGGATGAGTGCCATGTGGTAGAGGCATTGACACGGCTTTTCTCTTCATTGCACCATTCCTGCTGGGATGCCTGTTGCAGTACAACAGGTACTGGTGCAACCAGCTCAGGTACAGTGAAACAGCTGGAAAACACCTGGCACAGTGCTGGAATGCCATGCGAATGTATCTGCCCTATTCAACCCCATCCTTCCAGCCTCTAGGGGACTGGCCATGGGACTGGGCAGCTGAGAGCCTGTGGAGCATCTCTAAGCAGTGCCAGGGGCTGGAGTGGACTCTTAGGGCAAAACCAAGAACCTTTCCCTCACTCCACCACCCTTTGAGCCTCCCAGTTTATCTATGGCATGCTGTGTGCCTGCTTGGCAGAGGGTGGCTCCATGCTGTGGGGTTGAGCACGCCTGCCCCATGGCACAGGGATGAGCGAGAGATGCCCATCGCTCCACCCGGGGCCGTGCGCTGACCTGAGGCTCCATCACTGAACAACCTCCTCCCCTCCCTCAGCCCCAGTCCCGCTGCAGCCCCCCCACGGCCCCAGCCCCGATCGGCCCCACGGTGGCACGGGGCGGCCGGAGCTCAGACTTTCTGTCTGCACGGGGACTTCCCGTCCCCGCACGGCGCTGCCGGTGCGAAACCAAAGAGCGGCTTGTTCGGCTGCCGGGGCCGCCTCCGCGCTGACTGCCCCGCTCTGTTCCCGCTAGGAATAATATACCCAGAGCTGCGAGCATAAACTGAGCTTCCCAGAGCCAGGCTGGTGGGGAGACTTTAATGGGAAGGAAAATAAACTGTGTACTGGGCGTGCGGGGAGAGGTGCGGTGATGGCAGAGGGGCGCCGGGTAAAGGCTCCTCTTGGTTTCTGTTTCCTTCTCCTCCCTCACCCCGAGTTGTTTGCTGAGGGAGCACACGTATGCATGCCCTCCTCTGCAGTTTGTTTGCTTCCCAGGATGCCAGGGAAAAGAGAGGCGTTTTAAAGGAGCTGGTTGAGAGCTCTGGGGCCTCCGCTCTGCCAAAGCAGTGGCTCAGCACCCTGGGAGGAGGTGTTTGCTCCAGGGAAAGCGGCTGCTTTCCTCCCCACATCGCTCCTCTCAGGCCTGAGCTGCTTGGCTCCGAAAAGGCTATGGTGTGCGGGCACCAAGGAGGGATGTAGCTGCGCCGGGAGGGTGACGGCTTGTTTCTGAGTCCTCAGCACAATGCTGCGATTCAGGGCCTTGGGAAAGCACATGAGTCACGCTGTGAACTTCCCCGGCCAGGCACCGCTGGGAAACACGTTTGCATCTGCTCAGCCACCCTCAGAATGCCTTTTGCTCAGAAATAATCCCCACTGCCTCTCCCTTTCTGCCTGGTCCCTGTGCTGACTGAGCCTGATCCTTTGAGTATCAGCATCCCAGAGACAAGGGTGCATGGGGAGTGCTGGGAGCATCCATGGTAAGAAAACAGCACAGATTTGGGATGCAGGAGATGAAAAGTGTGGACACCAGCAACCCTGGGAGCACCTCCCACATCCCCCTTGGCAGAGGAGGCTCTGTTGACTTAACTCTGGGGCTGCACCTATTTATGTCTGCAAAGCCTTTGAAGTCCTCAGGGAGAAGAGCAGGGACTTCGGATATGCCTGTGACTCAGGAACACCCACCCCCTCCATGACAAATCATTATCCTGAGCCAGGAAGCCCAGGGGGGTGGCAGGCAGCTTGAGGGACATGGACGGGCTTCCCCGGGGCCACACTGGGGCTGGGAAGAGTCCTCAGGTCCAGGAAAACAGCGTTTGCCTTTGAGTGCGTTCACTGCCAGCTTCCAACAAATGTCAGAAACACAAATTGGAGCTGAAATCTTATTTTATCAGGCCGTTTGCTTTGAGCAAAGGCTGCTCATGGAGGGAAAGGGTTTCCGTTTCTGTTCAGTGAGATGCTCCTCTTGTCCTGCTCCCCGCACCCTGATGTGTGGTGTCCATGTCCCACCAGTGTCGCCCTGTGGGGGGGGGGCATGAGGTTCGAGGGGAGCCACTCGTGGGGGGGGCTTTAAGGTAAAGCAGTTAGATAGTTTCTCCTGGCAGTAAAACACAACTTACTGTGTAAGAAGGGTGGTTTGTGATTATGTTGTGCCTTAAAGAAGTAAAATGTTCTTAATAGTGTTCAAAATAGTGATTTTGGTTTTTCATTTTGGGTTTTTTTTTTTTGCCTAAAGAGAGAAGCCGTAAGATTTTCTTTGCTAGATGGCTAATTGCACGAATGCCTTGCTCTCCTACACATCAAAGCCCAATAACAGAGAAGTCACTCCTTCCTATAATCACATGAGAGTCAGATAAATGAGCTTTGGGGATGGGATAGCATGGCTAGGAGATTGGAACATGCTTGCTAGAACATAAAGCCACTTCTGGAGATGCTTGTAATGTCAGTAGGTGATGTCTTTGGTCAGGACCAAAGCACTTATTCACCCATCCTCCTCTGTGCTAACAAATAGCATGGCACTTCGGTTTGGTGTGTTTTCTGAGGGGAAATGCAAAAAGTAACATCAGCCAGGCCATCATAAACCTCTCTGTAATTTGTGCAGACAGTGCTTTAGGTGAGCACTGACTCACTAGAGGCCCTGTGTTGCTGTGCATGCAATGCACTGAGCCCTGGTTGTAGTAGCTCCTGTAGAAGCTAAAGAGCTGTATGCTTGAATAAGAGATGAAAACATTACCTTTGTACTCCCTATGTCATTTACCAGTTCTTTATCTGCTCAGGCCTTCTTTTACAATTTACCTGTATGTCACAGTAACGCAGTGATGCATTTTGCGATCACTGAAGAAAACCCTAGGAGCCAGGGTG
>JBCJKH010012081.1:0-19733 GCA_039877255.1 Loriculus beryllinus
TCTGTTTTAATATCCTTTAGCTGGGCTAGTTTTGCTTTAGTTTGTTAGATTTTCTCTTCTACTATGCAGCCTGGCTCCCTCCCTGGTGCAGCACTGAGGGAGAAACCCAACTGTGGTGCTTCTGCTTGGGCCCTGGGTTATAGCACATGCACTTCTGTATTGACTGCCTTTGTAGAACCGGGGGAAAAGACAATGTGGTCAGTATTAACTGAACTGCTTGAAGTAGAGTGTCATAATTAAAAGTTGTAGTTAAATTTCTTTCAGGGCACTGTAACATCAGAGCATAGCAGCCTCTTCCTACAGAGTAGGGGATAAGATACAGGCAAATTGCATGGGCTGGAAAAGAGGCAGTAAAATGAGGTTGAAACATGTTCATGCCGTACTATTCTTCCCTTTACTTACTAAAACATCTCCTATTTATCCTCTCTTGTCTCTGGCTGTGGCAGTGAGGATGCCCTAAGAGAGACTTTGGTGCAGAATTCCACCAATTTTCTTTTTTCTGTATCTGTCTGGAGTAACCCATGCAAATTTTGCCAGCTGTGTAAAAGCAAGAAGAGTGGTAATATTCATTCAGTGTAACTTGGTGCTATGTTGCAGTTTTGTGATGGGCTGTAAGTAAAGCAGAGGGCTGTTTTAAGCAGACTGAGCCACAAAATCTTTGAATGTCAGTGTATAAATATTTAAAGTTTGTGTGTGTTTGTTCATACACATGCTTGGATGTGACTACTTCCCACTATCATACATTTTTTATTCTGTGAACCTGGCAAGAAAGGTGGCAAACCAAACATCTTGTGAAGTACAGGGCCTTTTTTCTGTGTTTCCTTTAGGAAGAGCGTTGTGCTAAGTTCCTTATTATGTTACATTAGGCATTACAGCCACAAGAAACAAATTAGCAAGCAGTGCTAACATTAGTGTCTCACCACACATTTAACCCAGCTAAAATACCCCTGAGGAGGCCATACTTTACAGGTTGGCAAGCAGACTGGCAAGCAGAGAAGACTGGTGTAGCCACATTGTCAGGCAGTGTAAAGTTGGTGACTTGGTTTAATTTGATCCAAATAAAGTTGGTGATTTGGTTGAATCTGATCTGCATAAAGTAACCAGCTAACAGTCTGCAGGAATGCAGGCTGCAGCAGGAGAAGCATGTTAGTCATAACATGGGTTTATCAGCTCTTCACCATGATTAATTGTATCGTATCACTGAAAAGCAGGGTATGCACAGTTATTCAATTTTGCAGCATGGCTTTCCATATGTAATGTTTTAATATAAATCAGAATTGCCTCATACAGATGAATTGAAATTCAATGTGTTACTAATACACAAATTTTATTTACTGTTGCATTTGGTGTAGGTGAAATGACAGTATTAAACTTGAAAGTGCCTCCCAAGTTGATAAATGCCAACTTGATGCTAAACTTATTAATACTCAGTTAAAATTAGCAATCAATTTACTTGGATATTGGAAGTTAGCCAAGGATGAATCTGAAGTAGCATTAGGTATATCATACTGGTCTGAATACATCATACACTGTTGCAAAAGCATTGTGCTAATTTTAGCTTACAAAGAGGATGAAGATAAACTGCCTGCTGCTAGTTTGCCATATGCTATCCTGGTGATAATATTCAAGCAGAAAATATTCTGCAGAGTCTTATTGTTTCAGTAAAAGTAAAGTGGAAAAGAGTTAAGCAAATTTCTGCTCCATAAATACATAAAAAATAATGAAATAAACCAAATCTCGCATGCTAGTGGGTGAGACCTGTGAAATTTGTTTTGGTTTTATTGGCTTTCATGGGAGTCAACAATTTGTTTTAGTATATCTTTGATCCAATTGTATTCATTTCTCACATGTAAATCTTAAAATCAATCTAAATAAAAATCGATCTTCATTCTGGTTGGCAAAAATATAGTCCACTTTGGTCCTAACTAGTTAAGCCTCCCATCCTTCAAGTTTAGTGCAGAAATAAAGTCTCTGCTGAGCTGATTTTTCAGGAGCTCCTCCTTTTGCTTTGTTTATTTAAAAACATAAACCATGTTCCAGTTTCCATATGGGAAGAATTTTGCTTGTGTAGCTTCACTGGGAAGCATTTGCTGCCTCCATCTGCACCCGCAGCCAGGAGAGGGCTGCATAGGGAGGGGGTACCCCGGACCCCCAGGCTGCAGAGGGCTGGGGAGAAGCTTTGCATTAGCAAGTGGTGAAAAGCTTGACCTTCGAGTGACCCGGGTCAAACAAACCCCCTGCTGAAGTGTCCCATTTGGACATGGATACCTGTGGGGTGAGGGAGAAGATAAAGGCAGGGGGAAGAAGATAAAGTAATCCCATTGACCTGGGGATTTCTCAGATATTATAAGCAAGTGATCGGCAGGAATAATAAAAGAGTGGCAATATTTGCCTGCCCCTCGTATCTGTGTAATGTCATTTCCAAAGGGCTGGAGTAGATAATAGCAAATGTGCTTTCAAGTATCAGATCAATCTCTTGAAGTGATGGGGAAGGTTGGATGCTCTGATCTGGCGGCTGCTGGAGAGTGTAATACAATCCTCATTGCAGCAGAGAGAATTGTATAAATGGACAAAGATGCACTGATTACATCTTTTGCTAAAGTGTTAAGTAAAAGATCTGGCTATAAGAGATGGCAGGTCTACTATTGTCCAGTCTTCCAACTTGTTTTTATAGGGGTTTTCACAGGAACAAATACCAATTACCAAAATAAAAGCAAGTGGTGTGGCTGGTCCGTATCATGGTAGGACACATGCTCTTGAGTCAGTGTGGGCAGGAAGCTTGGCAGGTCTGTCCCTTACCATTGCCATTGCATCTTTATCTCTCTGTTTCATTGTTTGCCACTGAGTGCTTGAAATTCCAGTTTCCAAGTAAAAGCTTCCTGTTTCTTGCATTTACATTCAGTTTGGCAAGACATAAATTTAGCTATCTATCAAGGAGGGCTTTTTTTTAACCCTCAAGTAAGGCAAAATAGGAAGAAGAAATTAATTCTGATTTGATGATAAGAGGTAGAATTTTGCATTTTCCCAGATTGTCAGTGGCAGGAAGCATGAGGTTGTATCCTCATGATAAGGTGATGGATGGGAGCTAAATTCAGCCTTTCTATCCTGAGTAATTTTAGCAGGGGCCCTGAAGTCCCGATCTTGTTTAGAAGCAGAGATGGGCATAGTCAGCTTTCATTAGCCATGGTTTCCTTGTGATAGCCCCAGTGCTTGTGAGTTGTTACTGTTCTGTGCAGTATTCAAAGCAAGTAACGTGCATGTTTTTGTAGGCATCTCAATCCTGAATTTCCTTTCAGAGAGTTTCTGTTTCTCTCCATTGACTGTGGAGGGATCCAGGGAGGACTACTCACCTTGCTCAGACACTTAGCTTGGCAGTCTGACTTAAATGCTTAGGGTAAAAAGAGACGAATCTGTGCTAAAATTTGTTGTTTCTTTGGGAAGGAAATGTTTGCATTTGTGGAGAAGCTAAATGAAGTGTTTTGTACTGATGGAGATGAGATGAATGGGTTTGGGTGTTGTGTGTGTGGGTGAGGCTGTGTCCTCTGCAGCTCCTGAGTACGCTGGCCTGAGCATCTCATAACACTCACTGTCTTTGCTGACCTGTATTGGTAATCTGAACTGTTAAAAATCTTGGCATTCATAGAAAATTATACACATATGCATGTGCATATATGTATATATATATGTATATATTTAATATTACTCATGGGGGGCAGTGTCTGTATTACCATGCCTAATTCTTGTGAGGCCAGGTTTCAAGCTTTCTCTGCCATCAGAAGGATGCTTGCATCATCAGTGTGTGTGTGGTCTTGGTGGAAGGTTTTCACATGACTCTAGGAGCTGGAGACTTACATATAAAACCTGACAGGTGGGGCTTGTGAAACCTTGGAGCAAGGCGATGCTCAGCTTTCAAGTAAACAGCATTGAGGTCTTCCATGAGATGAAAGGCTCCATGAGTAAAGCCTTGAAAGGAGACCTGTTGCTGAGTTGATGCGGTAGGAATAGCCACACTCAAAACAATTCAAGGCTTTGCTTTGTCATGTTGTTTGGGCATGGGGTCCTTTGGCTGCTTGCACTGCAGCTGTTGGAACTTCTCTCCACACAACATCCTTGTCTGCTTTTAAATGTAAAAACCAGAGTTAAACCTACATCCACTCCAGACTAACAAAATGCGTATTTGGTCCATTTAAGCACACTAATATGTATTCAAAAAAGCTAATTTTTCCACTTTGTTTTGTAGTCGTGTTTGTAGCAATCCTCACTAGCAGATGAGGTGGAGGGAGGTGGGGGTTAGTAAGTTTTGTACAGAATACTGAGCTCTTATTCCCATATTGAAGTCCACTATGGATGCTACCCTGAAAAACATCTCTGAACTGTGTGCTGTGACCCTGCTGTGCCGCAGAAACATTAAATTCAGGGCTTGGTTCCTTGGGAGGCTGTGAGTGCAAAGCATGGGGATGGTGCTAGGTTTTGAGTGCTGGAGGTTTGCAGGCATAGATGCAGGGCAGATTACTGGCAGCGGCAGTGTGGGCTTTCATTCAGCACCTTGTCAGCATGCCTTATCTGGGATCTTGAGGAATGAATGGCTTTCCAGGGTAAACCCAGGGAAGGGAACTGAGCGAGGTGCTTCCAGGGATGTCCCAGCAGAGGCTTCCTTGTGGGCTGTTCTGCTTGCCCCATAGGAGTCATAGCCTGCACAGATCCCTGCCTTGGAAAGTTGGACTTTCTGGCATCTTTGTTGACTACTTGGAGACTTCAACCTTCTTATGTACAACTCATGTCATCTTCAAGTTAACATGTACAGCACCCACTGCCCTGAACATTTCCTTGCATGGGGTTCATGTGTAGCCTAAGGGAGATTCTCCATATGGTCTTGCAGGCAAGAATGTATTGCTCTCTCCAGGTGTATCTTTCCTTGCTCAGATCACTGCAGAGTTCATATTCATTGCAACTACAGTGATCACGTCAAAGTTTTTTCCATAGAAACATAGGTAACAATGCTTTTCAGCTGAACTTTGAATTTCATCCAGTGATTATAGATGAAAATCTCTGCCTTCCCTTCTCATCTGCTTAGACCATGGAATTGCAGGTGAAGCTGGTCAGGCAGTTAGATGATAAAACTCGAAGTTGTTTTGCGTAGAAGATGGCAGCATGATTAGCAATGGTTCAGAATGTGGTATTGTTGGCAACTGTTCAGATAATTGGCAGATATTTGTGAAAATGTATTCCAGTCTCAAGAGAATCACCAGTATGGCATCAGTGATTATTGCTCTGGGATTGTGATGGGAGAGAGTGTGAGTCTGTGGCTGGAGACTTCCTTTTCTGCCTGAGAAGCCTTGGTGGCCCAGTATTAAGATGAAGATGCTTGCCTCCAAGTTGTAAATGATCAGCTGTAGAGTGAAAGTTGTGTATGAAGCAAGCCATTCACAAACAGTTGGAAAATTGTGTTTCTTTTCTGCTTAACATGTGATGAGTTTATTAGAAAAGACTCATTTAGAGTGATGATGAAAAAGGGAAATAGTATTTACTAAGATTTATTCAACTTTTACAGGATAATTTGAGTACAGGTTCGCGAATATTTTCTTTCCTTTTTATGCATGTTTGAGTGCGTGTCTTTTTATACATATATTACAAAACTATACTGGTCTTCACCAAAACAGTCTGCTAATGTTTTGCCTGCATTTATCAAGATGCAGCATGAAAGGACCACTCTGTTTCATATTTTTAAGGGATGTTATTCTGACCTCAAAAACTGATACTTCCTTAGCCAGTGCCAGAAAGCCCTTTCTGTGGTTTCAGTCTCCATTTCTTCAGCAATTAAGAATCAGGTGGCATCAGAAAAACAAGTGATTTTAATAGCCACTTTAGCCACCTCCGTCATGGAGAGGAAGCGTGCAAGGCTTCTGCAGAGCTTTGGAGCTCTGCAATGTGACCTCAATTGACCAGATGCAAAAAACAGTGCGACTCTTGAACGGAAAGGTCTGCATCATCCAAACTGTGCTGACTTTTGTCCAAGAACACACTGTTTACCTATTCGTTCCAAATTGGTCAATTTTCTGCAAGGCCAAGATGTGATTTTTTTAATACTTTTTTTTTTCCCTTTTCTCCCTTATCTCGGGGCAACTTGGCTGGTTTTAGTGGAGCTGCTCTTCACTTACATGTAGATATACAGCGAAGATCATGTTTTCTGTTTTGACAATTGAAGCCCGACATTCCTCCTGTTGACCTATATATTCTCCCTTCCTTGTGTCTGGAGATATTTGTATATTCATCTGCAAATGTGCAGGCTGGCCACTCCAATCAGAGGCGACAGATCTGACCAGTTAGTTCCAAACTGCATCTTGCTGAAGACAATGTCTGAAAATACGTTGCCATTAGCACGAAGCAGCCAAGCTTATGTTTGGCCCTCGAGATGATTCATCACCCAGACATTAATGAAGGGTGAGATTTTCCTTATGCTAATAAATAGATTTTGTCTGGGGGGGTGAGAGGCAACAAGGGAGAATGTACTTGCTTAATCCTACGTAAAAGCCTAATACATTGGCAAAATTATTCCAGAGCAATTTGTCCATGAGAAAATATGAACCTTGTGTCACTGCCAAGGTCAGAGAGACCTATGGTGACCTGCAGAGTAAGTTCAGGTCACCCAAGTTAAATCTGCCTAGGAGCTGACTTAGCTCACACTGCACATTTTTTCCAAGATTATAAAAGCAAACATCTTCTATAGATGAAGGCAGGGCTAAGAGTGTGGTCAACTCTTTCTTTTGAGCCAAGGTCTGTTTTTCCCTTCTCCTTTCCAGGTTGCTCCTTCCATTTCCTTTCCATTTTTCTCTTTTCCCAGCATTTACAGGATGCTCAGGAAAGTCCATCTTTCCCTTTTGTGTGGCAACCAGTGCCTATAAAAGCCTTTTTGATAGCTGTATGCACAGGAAAGGCATGGGGACATTGCTGGTGTTTAACCAGGAACAGTGCTGGCTGTGTATGTGTAGTGTGTCCTTGCATATCAGTTGAGAAGCTTGACTTGAAAGTTGGTGCAAGAAAGATGGTGTACACGGTAGAAATGTATTCCATGGTAACCTCAAGTGGGAGAGTACAAGTTATTTGGCTGAACCATTTTGAAGGTGAAACTGGTGACTCTGTAGGCATTGCGTGTTGTCCCAGGAGCAGACAGATCAAGTGGTGAGCTGGACAGATGAGAGTTTTCATCCATCACTCATCCATCACTAGTAGAAGGGGTGAGACAAGGTCCTCAGCCCTTTCAACAAGGATGAGATTGCTTCAGCAAGAAAGCAAGATTATTCTTCCATGTGGTCTATACCTGTCATGAGGAAGCTGATGGCTTTGGGGTTTTGCCTGCCAGAACCTGAGGTTTTCTTTAACTTCCTTGGTTACTCATTCATGCCATTTAAAGTACATCAAATTACTAAAAGCAGGCAGATTTTGCTTCCTATCCATTTCTACTACTGTTGCTATTAGAGATAATGATGAGTTCTATAAATTGAAAAGAAACACCTGAAATCTTTTTGGCTTGCTTTTTGAAGGATGTTTGCATTTTGTTTATATATGTATATGTATTTTTTTAAGACACTGGATTGCTCTTTGCTAGGCCCCAGATTTGCTTTGAGATTTCCATGGGATTTTGATTATTTCAAAAGAATTGAGTCAAAGAGAGCTGAAGTGGAAATGGCTGAGTTACCTCCTTCCCATACTTTATCTCTCTTGCAATTGGGGCTTTGATGCCACTAGAGGTAGTAACATAAGTAATATTCAAATTCTGGAGTGCAGTAGAAGGCTTTTCCCTCTCCTACCACCCGTTTGCCTATTCAAGGTAATCCTAGGTAGCTGATGTCTAGGAATACGTAATGAATGAAGAGGAGAGATAAAAACGAAGGGTGCATGCACTTGTAGGTAGTATTCAGGGGAAGTTTTTAGGTGTCTAGCACCAATCTGACTTTGCTTTCACCTTCATTACATGTTTTGGACTCTGACACTCTTTGCTTCTGGAGCATTTGCTTTTGGGTTTGTTGTTTGTTTGTTTTAATTTGGAAAAAAACACACACCCCAGCCTACAACTGCACTATAAAACAAACAGCAAAACACCAGAAGCTGTGATAGAAAGTTGTAGGAAACCAAAAACATGGCCGTGACATGATGAATACATTAAGCTGGAGCCAAAGGGGACATGCTAATTTAGTAGATCTGAAGTGTCTGAAAGGGCTGTCAGGGCCTGCATGTCCCTGGGGAGGGAGCTCACCTTCAGTGCTCAGCCTGGTGGCCTGGGTGTTTTTTGAAGCATCAACAGTGGCATCTGAGATGCTGTTGTTGTCGAAAGAGGAAAGGTAGATGAGATGGGGGCATTTTATTCTCATCCCTTTTAATTCTGCCTTTTGCAGTTGCGAAGTGACCTGTCTGTGGGGAAACAGAATACGTGGTGCCTGTATGGCAGTTTAATGTTAGTTCTCCTTCAATTGTGCTTAAGTTTTCATTGTCAGATGTTGCTGCTGGACTAGGGACAAGAAAAATAATAATCTGTGGGCTTTGATGCTACTTTGACAGGAGTAGGTAAAATACACTGCATGTCAGCAAGAACTTTTTCACTTGACATATAGGAACTTCCAATTGGAAATGTCTCATGTGGGCTTGGTAGGTCATGAATCCTGACATGCCTGAGCTGCAGCTAGACTAATTTTCTCCTGTTCATTGTGGTTATGTGACTTTTGTGACATATGAGATCCAGCCCTGCAAAAGAGAATTTGGGGCAAGCAACATCTGAACTATAGTTCTTGCAGGGCACACTGAAGCTTGGGCCAGCATTGGTTGGTCTTGAATTGGTCCAAAATAAAATGCTTTAGTTTTGTTCAACAGTCCCAAGCATTTTGGTCTGCCTTGCCTGACAATTTATTTATAAGAAACTTTTGTCAATGAAAGAACTTAATTTTGAATGGTTTAGACAATGTCAAGGTTCTGGCGCATATTTTCTGTTGTAAAACATGAAATCTACAGCAGCATCTCCTCTGGGGCAGGCATGAAGGTAGCACCTAGGCCAGTTTAGGAAAGGAGGCCTACTTAAGTGCTCCACTGTAATAAACTGTTCCTATAGATATTAATTTATACGTAATATGCTTCTGATCTTTGCTTTGAGCCTCTTATAGCTGCTTGTGCTCAGTCCAAGAGTCAAGTGTCTTAGGAGCTGGATAAACACGATAGAGCCAGTTGTTAAAGAGCTGTAGAGATGACCTCATGAGTTGACCTCATGGCCATTTAAGGTATTAGTTGGGCATATTTCCCCCATGGCAGAGCTGTCCTGTGCTCCTCTTGCTGCTTCTTGTGCTCCTGCTTTGCAAGGGAGTAAGTCCAACCAAAGCAGGTGATAGATTTAACTGTGTCTTAGCTGTACACAGTTGACTTTTCATGGAGAATGCAGTTGGTGGGACCTTTAACTGAGAGGGCCAGCTGTCCTGCTGAGGTTGGGAAGAACAAGTTTCAAAAAAAGACCTATATTTGAACAAAATGAGAGAATGACTGAAACCCAGCTTTTCCCAGGAAGTGGTAGGGTCGTCATGCTGCCTTTTAGATTAGAAAACAAAAAAAAAATAACCCCAAACTAAAAATCAAACCTTTTTAAGCTTTTTACCATTCTTGGTTAAAACAGGATATTTTTCCATTTAACCAGATACTTTTCTGTAGGGTATTTGCTTCCAACTGCTCAAAAGTAAACTTCTGTTGCTGGCAGCAGAAAGTTGTTTGCTTCCCATACAATGAATTGCTTTCTTTTTAGTTTTTCATTCGGCACATAGATGCATGGCTTCAGAAATATCGCACAACTTACCTTTAACAGTGGAGTTTTCTGAACCCCATTAAGAAGAGGTTTGCATTTTGTTGTGCAGAAGAGATTTCCTTCATTTCAGCTGTAAAAAGCTACTGAACAAATGAAAATGAGTAAAATCTGGGGGTTCTCCTCCCCTATTCATCAATGCTGGTTTTACTCTTTGCATAGACAGCTAATTTGCTCATTGCTTGCCTGAAGGGAATTCAAGTCAGAGAGAAGGGTCAAGTTACTAGAAAAAGGTGCTCCTGTCTCTAAAGAACAAAGTACAATGATTCAGGAAAAGAACTTTGAAAATTTGTCAAATGCCAGAGTGTAATTTATACTTGTCCAGGTTATTCCATCTATAAATATTTGTGTAGACTATTTTTGAAATTGTTTCCTTTAGTATCTTGTAAATATGGATACTATCTGTGACTGACAACCTCCTACTGTTCATGTCATGGTCTGAATCATTGCATGAAACATGCATCATATATCCTAAAGAGACGCATGCAAACCCAAATGTGTGGTATTTATTCCTTGCTAAAGCTCATTTTCAACCTTGTTGTTCCTCATTATCTTTTTATTAAGTATACTTGAGAAGGCTTTTTCCTTAAGGAATAAGGGAAAAAAAATTAGTTCATTGTCAACATCATGTTTCAAATTCACAAGCAGAACTGCGTCAGTGCTGTAAATCATTTTGGGGGCTGTTCTGTAGGCCATTCATGTGCTGAGATGATTGCTATTGACCTCAGGAACTACTAGGTGCTTCCATCACATCTAACTAATTGTGGATCACAAGTAATAGAAAATGTTTTCCCTAATGAAGAAGTTGCACAGTTATTTTAAGCTTTCTGAGGTGCCTTTTTGCTGGTAGCCACATCCTCAACTCATGTGCCTTGCTCAGGCATTAGCAGATTGAGAGTAGTCAGAGTGGGTTAATGTTACATATGCAATATGTACATGCATGTGTGTAAATCTTTTAAACAATGTGTTTTGGGGAAGTCTTCTGAACTCACCAGCCTTTTCATGTCAAAACTTCTAGTTGTTCTCAATGAACAGGTACAATTTGGATTGCCAGCTGGGCACACATCCCCAGATTATGCTAGTGCCTCTCACGTCTCTCTTGGCACACTTAAGCGCTCAGCCCCTGTGCTGCTCAGCTTGCCTCCTTCTCCACATGGCTGTAGGGAGCAATGATCAATTCTGAGTAGTGAACTTATCCTCCTATCCTTGTGGACATGAATATTAACCACCCTGACTCACATCACAGTCATTTGGGTGTGACTTTTGCTCACCACATTCCTTTGCCAAGTTGGAGCTAGTTGTGTCAGAAACAAATTGAAAAACAAAACAAAACAACCCAAAACCTCAATATTTCTTCTTTGATTGCCAGTTCCTTTCAGCGTTGGTGGTCTGGAATGGCAGTACTTGTTTAAAGTCCTGTGAACAGTAGGTTGTGGCAGATTCTTTGTCTTTTGCTCTTGTTTTATGGAAAGACTTGTTGCATCTTCGCAGCTGATTTTTGGGAGTTCTTAATTTTGTAACTTGTAGAAAAAAAAAAATTCACTCATATAACTTGTTGTGCAAGAAGTCAGCAGAGTGGATGTATGGGTATCCAGCAAACTGGAGATGAGTTTCTGTAAGGGATAACATAAGTGAAAGTGCAAAAATCACAATAGTTACTATACATTAGCACAAAGCACTGAAAAAAGGTTAAGGAATGTAATTTTGCAGTTTCGGATCTCTCTAGTACATTGTGTTGCTAAAGTTACTAATGAATCCTGCTTTCCAGTTACCTGGACAGGTTCCTAAAGAGATGTGTGTTATTGGAAAGTTTAAAAGAGAAAAGGAGCCAACAGAGCTGTGTATGGACATTAAATAGTTAAATATTTGGCTTAGATAATGTAGGATTTCTCATACTAGCACAACAGGAATTTGAGGAACTTGCATGTAAATGCTATTTAAAAAAATTTATGGTAGAATTAAAAAAACCAAAACACACTACTGAAAAGCCCACAAACTTTGGGGCATTGTACCAGGTTTTTCAGTTCACAGCACCAAAATCATTGAAAGTCTAGTACACAAGTCAGGTTTTGTCCAAACACAGTGACTAATTAACTTATATTAGCTTATGCAAAGCAAAAGTAAGTGCAAACCCTGGAGTTCTTCTAGGACATAAAAGCTGCTTTTAACAGGAAAGATTTGGAAACGTACAATTAAGTTCAACACAGGGAGCTTTTAGATGACACTGATTTAGTCAGTCCACTTAAAAGTTGCTCTGGGTCTTTCCAAAGGCTTCTGGTTACACATCTTTCACATTTCCTTCTGTGAACTCCTTAAAGCAGTGGATTTAGATGCTTATCTAGAAGTGGACTGTAAAAGCTGGAAGGTAGTGTTCATCGCATAGGTTTGGTGACCCTCAGCAAAACTGGTGCCTTCTTCTTATCCCCTCCCAGCAAATGGAGTAGTGGACCCAAAACCTCTGTGAAATCTCATGACAGAAGTTTAGGAAGCAGGGTTTTTTTGAGAATAGCATTTTTTTCTATGATATAAAACATATTTCTACTCCAACTACAAATTTAATCCTAGGACAGGGCTACATGCTGTGAGAAAAATCCTGTTACATTTGGTGAAGATCCTTGTAGTAAAGCTATGTTTAGCACTATGCTATTGAGTTTTCTAGTCACTTAAAATCACTTGAGGGTGTTAGTTTAAAGAGCTACATGCAAAGGCATGGATTTTGTGGTCAAGTAATGGGCTGGGGATTTTAGTGCGTCTGAATTTCTAACCTTTCTGAAATGTCCCTGATTTGGGATTGGGACTGTTTTGTGTTGTATCTGGACAGCTTCTGTGATTGAGATCTGAGGATGGATTTGGGAGCTGGAATGGCTTAAATTTGCCCAGCTATGCCACACTGCCTGCCTTTCCAACAGTGCAGAGAGATGAGATTTAATTTCAGTTCAGCATGGAAACAAGGGAGGAGGCTTTGAATCACCACCTATCTCCTGCAACAGCCACGGCCACTAAAAGAGAGTATATGTGCCAAGTTGCTCTCCAGAAGCACTTATTTTGCCATCATAGGTTTATAACAGATCATCCAGGACAAAAAGAGCAGTACCTACTCGAGGAGCTGCTGTAAACTCAGTTGCCCTTTGCTGCTGCTTCCTCTGATTTTTGGGGGAGTGGGAGGAGAAGGGAAGTTGTAGGAAGTGATGGTGGCGTAGAGGGGGATGCAGCAAGAGGAGCCCCCGCTGGCATGGCCAGCCTGACCCATTCAGCAGGGCTGAATACGATAAATGCCGCTTTATCCTTTCTTGAAAGGAACAAGATAGCACAGCCTAAATGCCTGGGTGTGCTTAAATAGGCAACTCTGGGACGCCGGAGTCGAGGGCGTTTGAAATCGGAGCTCCCTGACAGCCGGGGAGCTGCCACAGGTCACCTGCCTCGCTCCATGGGGACTGGCCCAGGTCTGGCAAGAAATCGTCCACGGACGAATTGTAGTACAAATTCCTTTCTTTGTTGGTTGGCCTCTTTCACTAGACCATGGCCTATAAAAAATTGTGTAAAAACAATTCTTAAATATTATTTGAAAGGGCAAACGGCCACGCTGAAAGGTTTGACAGTTTGACATATAGCGCCTGGTTTTGCTCGCTGGGGAGCGGGCGTGCGGAACCCGGGCTCTCCTCCTGCTCCTTACAGGCTCTGGGTTTTTTCTTTTAAATAGCTTCTAGTTGCTGTGCAGAGTCGCTGTGCTCCCAGCAATTTGACAGGCAACGAGTCTGCTTCAGTGATCTTAAATCCTTTTAGACTAATTTGCGAGCGAGCAGAAAAACAGCTAGCACCTTCGGATCCAGCGCTCCAAACCAGAGTATCAGGTATTGCCAATTAAAGTGCCATTTCCAACCATCATATCAAGATAGATTGCTTGCAATTCCTCTAATAATGTCACACTGTGCCTAAAGAGAAAGCGAGCTGGAGTTTCTCCATGGACAAAGGATCTGTGTGGACCAAAGTCATCAGCTACCGAGGCAGAGGGAGCGTGATGCAGATCGTGCACACATCCGTGCATATGTGTGGCGTAAATGCGAGCGCTGCGCCTGCTCTGCCCCCTGAATAGCCACAGGCCATTTTGAAGAGCCTGTGGCCACTCAGTCACTGGCCTACTAGTTAATTGCCACACGGACTTTGTGACACATGGGCAGATAATATGACATTTTCGGTTTCTGTCACTAGCAAACGCCACGGCGTTGCTTGCACTAGTTGCTAAGAAGCTGTCAGAAACCATTAGCAGCTGGCTAAAGTTGCCCTATGGCATTTCCTCATGGCATCAGCAAAACAAGCATAAATCACCCAGTGGAGCCTCCCGCTATACTAATGAGGCTGTAAGCTTGTTTATGGACTAGCATCATTTCTATGATTATTTCCACCTTTTCAGTTCGCCTTCATTTGGCGGCAGGAGAAGTCAACTTCAGGAACGGAGTTGGCGCTGACATTTTACAAATGCAGTTCGTAGCTGCTACCGTGTGGCTGGTCAGTGGTGCTTCAAGTTTGTTTAGAGATCTTTAAAAAGAGGAAAAGAGGGGGGAAAAGAAGGGAGGGGGGGAGGGAATCTCTGGAGACCTCACAGAGGTGAGTGTATTGAGTTGCAAAGTAGATGGAAATACTAAAATCCACAATTGACCATTTAGACTTCTCTCTGTGGTTTCAGTCTTTACGGGATCAATTTTCCATTTAAACAAGTGGAAGAGGTTAAACAATTTATAAAAGTCTACTGAAGCATTTGCTGTTAGGATAGCCGGGTGCTTTCTTATCCTCTCCCTGCCTTTCACTTTCTCTAACTTGTGTCGGACGGGGCCAGGGTTTATTGTTTTAGGCTTTTCTGAACATGCACCAGTATTTACACTGGATTGAAAGCATTTGCTTCCAATGAAAATCTTGTCTTAGATTACAGCCCAGCAGTGTAATTTCCCTCCCAGATGGGAGTAAAGTAGCAGTATTTGCCTAAAAACAGTAGGAAGAACAAACTGTGCATTAAGCCAAGGCTGTTTTTGGCTTGAGCTAATGATGTAACAGAAACCTTTTATTTGGGATAGGTCACTGCCAGGGATTGAAGGAGGTGATCTGGCTCGCGCTTGAAAGGTTTCTCCATTGTATCTACATAAGTCTTCACTTAAAAAATCCTGTTCCTAATGCTTCTGCTTTCATACAGCAGAAATAAACAGGAAAGGTTCTGGGGAGTGTTATAGGTGGAATGCAGAAAGCTTTTCCTCCCCTAATGGAGGATATAATTCAGGTGCCCCGGAGGCATGCTTTCAGGAATTCTCTTGCCCGAGGTAATGGGAAGCTAAGGCTGCTTGAAGGCCTTGATTATCTATTGATGCACAAAGCTGGAAAAAAGTCATCTCCCTTGGATTATAGTAGATATTTCCATAAATTATCAATGAGTCCTCCTCCCATCAGGCACGAGGCGATGCCTGCTAAATTAATCTGAAGGGGGTTTAAAATGAGGAGAGAGTGTATTTTAAAAGGGGGGGGGGGGGAAAGAGGGTGGATGGACAAATGCAGGGAGGTGGTGAAAGGCAGTGTCATTAGGTTAGAAGCTTTTCATTTTTAATCAATGAATGCGTAATACTTTTCTTTTCCTTGTTTGCCTCTTGCAGACAGAAAGTGGATTAGCCCGTGGAATTTTAAATGCTGTTGAGTTGTTTTCTTTGCTCATGTTTCTTTTATGAATTATTATTTTATGTGGTGAATTGCTTCTCTCTATAAAAGCCCTTTTTTACATACTGGGCTTTCAAAGAATTTGTCGGATATCTGATTTCTTCATAAAAGTCTTGTTTGTTTCTATAACGACCCACAGTTACCATTTCATTAAAGACACAGGCCAAGTCATAAGGACAATTATAAATTTGCCATGGTCAGTAAGGTACTAAAAATATAATACTAATAATAACTTTCTTTTTTCTTTTTGGTGCGGAAAAGCTTTTTAACAAATCATAGTTTTGACAGTCACATCCTTTTTTCTTTTTTTTTTTTTAATTTTTTTTTTTTTTTTTTTTTTTATTCCTAACAGAGATAGTTTTGATTCAGCCCAATTCTGATTACTTTCTTGATCATTCTTGCCCGGAGGTGTGAAAAACGCTTGCCTAATCACAACTCCATGTTGCTACAAATACAATGTCCTTGGAAGCCAGAGTAGACTGTTTAATGCACATGCAGAAAATGTAAAGACTGATTTGCCCTGTGGTCTTGTTTCTAAACTGCTTTCAGGGTCTTAAACAAAAATTACATGCCAGCTGACTGGGCACTGCAACTTTTGTTTTCCTTTGACTGCTAGCCCATCAGCACAGACCCAAGTTGGCTGCTACCCAGTTTCATCCTCCCATAGATATGTTGTTAATGTGTTGAGAACTATCTGAGATTTTCTCTGCATTAAGGAAATTCATTCTGGATCAGTTGTTGTTTAACGGGAGCAGATTCCTGTTATGAATATGGCACACCAGCACAAAGCAGGGTGTTAATTCCTACAGGGTATGTCAAATTGGTACCTATTTATCCTGCTATGAATTTCTTTTGTCTGGGAAGAGGGGAGGCCAGTTAGCTACCCACCTCCCATCAAAAAGTCAGGGGAAGTCAAACATCTATAAAAGACTTAACATAAGTGATGCCACAACCCTCTGCTTATTTCTGAATTTGGGGAGAGAATATGATATTGAAAGACAGCTGCATTCACCCCACTTTTCACATCCTAGAGTGGGACGGGGCACCCAGCTTCCCACACGTCATGGGGATGGGACACCATCAATGCTTTCCTAATTGCCATCTCAGCTAAAGTAGCTGATTGGAACGAATTTTTAGGAAGTGACCTAGTGTGAAGAAAGCCACTGTTTCCACCTTTGCAAGCTGATAGCTTGTGATTTCTCTTTTATTGTTTCTTTTTAAGCACTTTTTTGGGTTATAGTGGCAGAAATGGCCACACTGTCCTTCAGGATAAACCAGAATGGGGCTAACACAGTTCTGAGACCCTCCCTCTCCCCATGTTTATTTCCCCCCACCCCTTAATCCCTGGTGAATTACGGTGTTAAAGAATTTATACCTCATTTAAATATTCATGCAGTTTATACCCAAAGCCAGGCTTCGGCTGAAGTATATAAAGGTAGCATAAGTCAAAATTTGATTCACTATATTTACAGGTGACGGCTTGGACAACAGTGTAGCTTCCCCCAGCACAGGTGATGATGATGATCCAGATAAGGACAAAAAGCGACATAAAAAGCGTGGCATCTTTCCCAAAGTAGCCACAAATATCATGAGGGCATGGCTGTTCCAGCATCTAACAGTAAGTGAACTCTAGATCACATATGCAAAATAAAACATGGAAAATGTCATAGTTGTAGTAGTTGTAGAAAGCAAAAAAATACGTATGATGTTGCTGATAGGCAGCTCAGGGAACTTTTTTGAGCAGAGTTGTTGTTGTTGCCTCATTTGCTAGGTGCTAGGGGAAGAGTGTGGAGTGTATGTTTTTATGGTTTTGGGGTTTTGTGTGTGTGTGTGTGTGTGTGTGTGTTGATATTAGATATTATTTTTGGTTGGAGTCACAGTTGTTAACAGGACGTCACCACAAAATGTGACTAAGCTTGTACTAATAACCTTGGCGACCTGTCCTGCCCCACTGCTCGCACAGCTGCAGCTCCCCTTAGCTGACGTGGGAATCGCTGCTTTGGAGCAGAGAGCAGTGTTCGGCTCCTGGTTCTGTGCTCTGGAGAGCTGCAGAAAACAATTGGGGAGATCAAAAACAAAGCAAAAAGCTAACAAAGACCTTATTCAGATGTTTGTCAGAGATCATCAGAAGCTTCATGATGAAAGGTCTGAATGTATCTGGTTTAATAGCAAAGAATAATTTTTTTTCTTTGAGACACTCTCATTCCCAGAGTGTAAGTTACCCCTGTATTTAATACTATAAAGGGGTGGGGGGATGCACAGCTGTTACCACAGCTACCTGTGGGGTTTTATTTATTCCTGGGACTGGAAATCAAAGCTCTGAGCAGGTGTGTGGGGTTAAGCTGGGTGCTGGAGCTTCTTGCAAGGCTTTATGTTGTGTACCACACCTTCTAACATTAGTGTTTAGAAAAGTGTTTCTAATGCCATTCTCCTTTGTCATCACACTGTGGTGATCTGTCACTGTGTTTTCATCTCCTGCTGGGGTGTGGGCCTTTGGCCCCAGGTTTTATGTCTGAGCTTTTCTGTGCTGGGAGGATAATGGCCAGGTGAGGGATGCTGAGGATCTGCAGGTGTTAGTGAAGAGCGGCTCTCGCCTCCAATCCCAGTGGTTGACTCTCTCCCCTGCCTGTAGTTAGGGTCAGGATGAAACCAGAAGCTGGCCAGCTTGCCCAGCCCCGGTGGGAGCCTTGCCAAGGGTATACTCATAAATTGGAGGAAGTGCTCATGCACATCTCCCCTCCATCCCCTGCTGAGCCAAGAAACCAGATATCTGCCATGATTCTTGTCAGCACAGGGATCAGGTGGGGAATCCTGCCCCGCATGGTCCTCAGTTGCTATGAATGAACCTTCATGCTGGAGCATTACTCCTCCAGGGCCAGAGAGGGCCTCGGATATCTCCAAGCTAATCCCTCTCTCTGGCAGACTACATCAGCAGTGCCCCAGCTTTGCCAGGTCCTTAGCCCTGTCACTGGTGTATTCAGCGCATCAGTTCCAAAGGCTGAGGTCCCTTCTGGTTTTGGTGGCTCCCCAGTTCTAGGTCCTCACCCAAGGTGAGCTGACACCTGGTGTCTTTTTGTAGGTAGATGTGAGTTTAAGGACATCAGCCTCCAAAAGAGTCCAGCGATGCTGTCCTTGCAGCGATGCTCAGACCAGTCTGATGCAGCTGGTCTGGGTTCTGGTTTGAGGAGATGCCCTGGAGGCTCAGGTCAAGGCACACCAGGGGACACGGAGCAACTGTGTGTCAGTCCTCATAATTCCCAGCTAAGGAATTATGAATCAAGTAGTATATATATTATTTCCTGAAAGTGACCTGTTGCTTTGTTTGTGCTAGTAATTTAAACATCTCCTTGGCCCAGGCACAGGAATGTGATGGTCTACCCTGTTAAACTGTTTGAGCAGTCTCCACCACGCTCTTAGCCTGGGCCAGCTAACACCCTCCAAAGCCATTTGTGAGAACACAGCAGAAGAAACAGGGATAACTCCTGAAAGACCTCATGGCAGGAACCACCCTGTGTTGAGTGTTTAATTACATGGGCTTGACCTAACCCTGCAGCTGGCTTCATGCACAGTCTCAGGACCCTATCACTGTTTTGTCTAGATTAGGTGTAGAGTGCAAGTGGCTTTTCATTCTTTCTGCTGTGCAGCAATGGTATGCAAAAGAGAAGAGGATAGTGCCTGTAGAGCTTGCTGCAGTGCTGGTAGCTGCCCTTTGGAGGCAACATCTGGACATCTGCCTGTAAGGTGGTCTCTTCTGGAAGGTTCAAATAGTCAACCAAGACCTATGCAATAAAACTGCAGCATTTTCTGCCTTGCAGCACTGAGCTAAGGCTTGCTTTAAAAATCCACCACCCCTTATGCATACGCAGCCCAGACAGATGAAGCATGCAGGTTTATTTCAGGGCAGCCTTCTCTTCTAGCACCCTCATGGTAGCTCCAGACTTGTCTGATCAATTCATTAAAGAATTGTTTTACCCAGTCCATTCTTCTTTAGCTAGGACCTTGAGACAGACCTTCCCAATTTACTCTAGGAGGGGTTGTGGGCAGTTTCCCCAGATTAAAACATGTCTGGATGACATTGTAGGCTCTTCCAAGCACGTGTTTCAGCTGGTAGTGCTCTTGCTGGAGTCAGAAGGCACCAGGGAACTCTTGCATCCAGAATAGCAGCGAGTCTTCTATGTGAAGGAAGATATGTGAAGGCAAG
>JBCJKH010012083.1:7055-18904 GCA_039877255.1 Loriculus beryllinus
TGGGCTAATGCACTGCTGGGACAGCCCTGGAGGGACACAGACAAGGTGGTTGCACCTCAGGAGTCCTTTATTTGGGTTTTTGCCTGCTTTTGTGCCCCTGGGCTCCTTTGGGCTTGTGCAGATGAGTATTTAACGGGCAGATGGCCCCTGTGGTAGGCCTGGGAGGATCCAAGCAGGGTATCATTTGGTTTCCTTATGCTGCTGTTGTCTCTCTGATCCCCTCCTCTGTGGATGTGCAGATAAGCTTTATTGCATAAATTGACAGCCTGGGCAATGCTTCTATATTTCTTCCAGATAGTCCATCCCTGCTTCCACTCTCCCCCTACACTTTCTTCCAGCATCTAAGCTAAGTCAGTAATCCCTCATTTGGCTAAGTTGGCCTCCTGCTACAGCTTGGACTTCCTGACAATCAGGGTAAACCACTCTTCTGCTTTGAGAATGTCCCTGAATCAACTTGGTTCCTTGGGCTCCGTTGATGTTCAGTGTCCCCTGGGGTCACACCTACCAGGTCTCTGGAAAGGCCACAGTCATTCAGTCACAGGTATTTCTGTCACACTGAACAGAGTACGTGCACAGTTTTGTATCTGTTTTCCTTCAGAAAGCCATTTTTCAACTTTTCCTAAGCAGGAATTTCTGACTAATTTTCTGTTCTGATAATAAAATTCCCCATCCTGCTGATTAATGTCTAGAAGTGGGTCACTGACTCCATGGTTTTGAGAAAACAGCTACTAGATCAACTCATTCCCAACAAAACACAGTGAAGCAGCACATCTCTACTGCACCAGGTCACTGAAAGACAGCCCAGTGAGTGCTGGTGCCCAGCACCAGAGCATTGGACTGATCTACCCAGGACATCAATTTTGCATGCACAAACTGTAGAGCAGCTGGGCATGTGGAGAGGGGCTCTACCTGAGCAACCCAAGCAGGTCTACTGCTCATTGTCCCATGCTTACCTAAGCTTATTCCCAATTACAGATCTGACAGGTGATAAACAGATAGACCAGAGAATCTAATGACTCACAGAGGAATGAAATAGCTTTGTGCTGGTGGCCCTAAGGCATACTCCACCCAGGCATACTTCAGCAGTGCACAGGTACTGTGTTTGAGAAACAGGAGGCAATAAGGAAGGAGGAGAGAGAATGGTGTGAGCCTGTGCAATTATGGGAAGGTTTTGTCTTTAATGAAGACTTCCCGTTTTAGATGTCGCTTTGTCATGCACTGCTGTGCTGGCTCTTTCTCCCCTCCACAGTTAAAAACTGCGTGTGTCAGCCTTAGGATTCAATCCAGCATTAAGCCCTTCATGCACGTGCTTCTTCACATTATTTACACAAAAAGCAGAAACATTATCATATTTGTTAGATTTTATCCATATTGTTTTTTCTTTCTTTCCTTATACCCTTGAATTCCTGCGCAAATCTTGAGACAAGAAGCAGCCACACAGCATCTAGCCTGGAGTGTGTGCGAGGTAATAAAAAGGTCACCAACAAAGCTACAAGGCACAGTGGTGACATTTGGTCCTCCCACACTCCCTTCTTATATGAGAATGCATAGGAAAAAAATAGTACATTCTGGTTGAGAGAGCAGACTGCGTTATTGAGAGGAAACAGGCATCGTGTTGTCAGCATGGGCTGATCCAGCACTCTTGTTTCCCACCAAAAGCCCCCAGCAGCACATGAAACAAAATGAATAATTTCCACATGGAAAAACAGGCTGCTTACAAGTGATAGAGATGAGAGACATGGAAATCCCCAGCAGCCTGTAATGGGCAAACTGCAAATAATGACTCTCGGGTGCCGTTTGGGAGGGTAAATTCCTGTGCTCCGGGTCTGGCAGTTTAAGACTGTTGCCCTGTGGTTGGGTGGGCTTGCTGTGGCCCGCAGCACTCAGAGGAGGACCTGTGCTTGAAGCAACCCAGATGACTGCAGTTTCAAATCTACATGCTGTAAGTGGGGTTAACCCCGAAACATGCCATCAGATCAGCACCTAGATGCAGTGATAACAATGGTGAGACATGGCATGCCACCTACCCACTGATGTTCTTGCTATCTCTGTGAATGGAAGCCATGGTCTCCTCCATGTTCTGAGGAGATTAACCCTCCTTAATATCTGATACTCAGACTTTAGCTTATAATGAAGCATTTTGTCGTTAGAAGTAATCTTAAAGATGCCACAGGAGAAGAAAAAGCAATCAGAGGAGGAATCTTTGTCAAGCAACAACAAAGTGAGCAAGGAAATACCACCATGCTGAAGAAGAAAACTTGGTAACAGCAACCAGCTGAGAGGAGCAGGTTTGGGGTTGGGAAGGGAATGCTGGTGCTCAGACATTTTCCAGACAGCTCACCTGGCAAACAGTGTGTGTTCCTGGCAGTAGATATGGCTTTGCAAGACAAACAAATGGGACACGTACCTTGTCCTTTAGATGACCACCAGTGCAGGCTCAGAGCTGAGGCACTGTCATCTGTCTGTCAGTCTCTTTGCCTGTTGCCCTAGGGTAGGTCCAGTGAGGACTGCCACCAAGAAAACACAGTATAACTTACAGGTTAAATAACTATCATATACCCTGCAATTGTTCATGCACACAGCCCTCCAGAAAGGCTCCTGTTGCTGCAGACAGAGGAGTTGAAAGCAGAGAGCTGCATGGGATGCTCAGACACAGTTACAAATGCATTTTTGCAGGAGCTGGTGTGTGCAGCTGGATGATACACAGTTCTTCACAGCTGTCACTTTGCACTAGCTGGTTTCCTTACCCCAGCCCATTTATCATTATATTTTCAGTGTTCATCTCAAACCTCTAACTGTTATGACAGCATTTACTCTGTGAAACTGGGAAGCGGTAAGAAGACAAGGCTCACTGTTCTTCCAACAAAAGGCAGGAAAGACAGAATTCCTTTATTACAAGAGCTTCTGCTCTTCTCAGCTCAAATTTTCTCATTCTTAAATTCTTCTGAGAAGTGACAGCCAGTAACTACAGGTGTCCACAGGACTGGGAGTGATTAGTGGCACTGTAAATACTGTGGTGTCATTGAAATCTAGGCATGACCTTCAATGAGTCCTCATGACTCCTAAACTGTAGTGTTTGGAGCAGCCTTCTTATCTATTGTATGGACAGCTGCACTGCTAATATAACTGATCAACAGGATCTTGTACTTGGCCTTGTTGACCTTCAAGAGGCTTGTGCTGGTCCACTTCTCAAGCATGTCCAGATCCCTCTGGATGACATCCCTTCCTTCCAGTGTGTTGACCACACCGCACAGCTTGGTGTCATTGGCTGAGGTCACACTCAATCCCACTCTCTATGTCACCAACAAAGATGTTGAACAGGATCAGTCCCGATACTGACCCCTCAGGGACACCTCTCATCACTGGTCTCTTCAAGCCATTGACTGAAATTCTTTGAGTGCAACCATCCAGCCAATTCCTTATCCACTGAGTGGTTCATCCATCAGATCCATGCCTTTCTAGTTCATAGACAAGGATGTTGTGTGAGACAGTGTCAAATGCTTTGTAGTCCAAGAAGACTTGTGCAAAGGTCAGTTGTTTTTCCCTTATACACCAAAGCTGTAACCCTATCATAGAAGGCCATCAAATTCCTAGAATTACTGAAAAGATTCACAATGTATATCTTCTTCCCTATGTTTGCAGGTCACTATTATCTTGGACAGGTTCAGTCCTACCTGCTGCATACCATGTTTTACCAGGAATTTCTGATATGAAGGATTCTTTGTGTCACCGGCCATGCTTTGGGTGCCAGAACCATCCACATTTGACAGGTAATAAAAAAAAAATAAAAGAATAATAAATCAAACTTTCAAGTGATCAGACCTTGAGAATGGCTGGGGGTGGTCTGTTATCCTTTGCTGCCTCAAAAATACCATCTGTAGAAGTTGCAGGCAGCAGTGCGAGCTGGCTGCTTGTCTCTTACAATAATCCTAGCAGTAGTCTGCAGGCTGATAAATTATACACAATAGATGTCCTTTCTTATAGAAGTCCCCTGCTGCAATCCATGCTAACATCAAAGCAGAGGCTGGCAATTATGTGCTTAAAGTATTTCTATCTTCCAATCTTTTACACTCACTTTCAAATCACTCCACCCAGTGAGTTAGTGTGAAGGCTGGCAAAGAGTGAACACACCTTGATAAGACCAGGATTAGTTAGGTTTACTGCCTTGGAAATGCAGTAGCTCAAAGGGCTCCAAAAGCGGCTATCAGGTTATGAGACACAGTGCTTTTAAAACTGTGGTTTTCCTTACAGAAGGCAAACATAACCACTGACAAACCAGTTCAAGAAGGATACAGATCCTTAAGCACTTCAATCTCAGGGGAAATTCTAAGTTTGTATTTCCTTTTGAGGATACTGAATTCTTGTGAAATAGTTGGTCAGCTTAATTAAGGTCATCTACTTGGGAAAACTGCTTAAGAAAGAAGTGGAATCCAGGTCACTCCACAGACCTACGGGGATGCAAAACCCTTGTGAAGCACACTGGTTTTCACCTCCCTTTGTCCTTCCCCATTTCACTCTCTTCTGTGCTCCCTTCTGTGCAGGGCATGCTGTTTCATCCCTTCCTTGCTAAGTCACCATTATCATTTTACTTACACCTCTTGTGGAAATACTCTTGGGCCAGAACATTTGCAAGGCATGAGTTCATGCTTACATTCATACTGAGAAAGAAACGACCAGATTCTGAACCACTGGGAGTATGTGTTTTTACTGGCATTTCTGCTACTCCCTCAACTCTGCTTGTCCTATTTATTCATCCTGATTAGGCTGCCAAGGCTTGCTGAAAGGAGGCTTGGCATTTACATGTCTTTGACATTCCTTATGTAGTTCGAGGTGTTACAAAGTCAGCAGCAAGGACACCTTCCAGAGCTGCTGAGTCTGCATTCATGTATTTATTCTTGATGATTCGATGTCATATCTGAACAGAAGAAAACTTTTTTCAGACATCAGGTTACTGGAAAACAGTGGGATTTGAACACGTAAACAAACATTAAGGGGAAAACAAACCAAATTCAGTAATCTCTCATGTCTAATAAAAGATCACAAAGTTCTTCTGCAAATACCTCACATTCATGATGAAAACAAGGAACAAATAAAGAGCAATCATTCAAGCCTGCCAAGGCAAAACCCAGATGCTTACTGGGATGATTATGTGGAAAAACTTCCTTTATAAGCAAATTCTTATGAATTGTCTCCCACAGAGCTTCCTGAGCTTCCTGCAGAATTTGCAGTGGGGACCACTGAGGGAACAGAAGCAATGTCATAAAGAGAAAACTATGTTCTCCCTCTTCTGAAGACATGATGCTGTTAGGGAGAGATATAGAATAGAGTATTTCAGTTGCAAGGGACCTACAACGATCATTGAGTCTGACTGTTTGACCACTTCAGGGCTGAAAGGCAGATACACCACTGCAAAACTGAGGCTTCATTTCTGAGTGAAAACCTCCCAACATTTACATCGTTTCTCAGAAAACAGGACCAGAAAAATTCAGATTATGTGCTTAAATCATTGCTCACCAGTGCAGGTTTTGGTTGGAGCACAGCCTTTCAGAACTGCCTGGCCTAACAGAGATGTGCCACAGGTGCCCTTTCTCAGGATCAGCCTGTTACAGACAGATGATTAGTAAGCAGATATTAACAATTTATTAATAACTTATAGTTATTCTGACATGGAGGAGGTTTGGAACTGGGTGATCTTAAGATCCTTTCCAACCTTAACTATTCTATGATTCTATGACGTTGCATAGCTTCTTTTATTTAGATTTTGAGATTTGAGTCTTATTTTGTGTTGGCTTTTGACTAAGGAAGAAAATTGCCCTATTTGGAGAGGAGGAAAAGGGTCCAACTTCCCTGTTGCAGAGAACACTGGATCTTTCGTGAGATGATTTCCCACAGCCTTAAAGACCCACAAGTCACACACTAGTCTTAGAAATTCACGTGACAACTAACCAAGACTGCAAGGGACAGAGAAATAAAATACCTCTTTGTGTGATGATGACCTATATTTTTATGACTACTGCAAGGTTGATAATTGCCTTCAGTAAAGCTGGATTCAACACCTATCATTTAAACCCAGATTAATTTAGAGGAAACAGGCTGAATTCATCTTTTAATCACACAACAGCTGGAACATGTGATGGGATCTTTATTTGAGCAAAGGCTTTGGTTGTTTTACGGGTAATTTCCTGAGATTCACTTCCCTGACTGCCCGCTGATACTTTGCAAAGTTCAAGTCGGGGAGGTCACACCAAGATGAGGAGCAGAAGGCAAGCAACAGCGAGGCTCTCGCGTCGAGCCCCTAAAAGCCATTGTTCGGCTTTAAAAACGACTGAATTGTCCTGAGCCCGCTGGGGACAGTGCGGTGCAAGCGGGCTCCCGGTCGGGGCCAGCGGCATCCTCAATCTCACCCTCCCGCTCTGCCGGAGGCGGCTCGGGGTGGCCGATGGAGGCGGGGGTCAGCCCTGCCTCCTGCCAGCCGCCGGCACTGAGCCCGACGCGGCGCGGGGGGGACGGCGGGGACACGCTAGAAAGCTGTGATCCCTCTGCGCGGGGGGAGCAGTTGCTGCTGCTCCTCAGGCAGCCCTCGCAGGATGCCGTTCCAGCAAGGCTCTGCCCGGACGCGGCAGCGCACCGTCCTGCTGGTGGGGATCGTGGTGCTGCTGGCCGGCCTCGTCCTCGCCGTCGTGCTGGCCTCCATCCTGACTCACGGGAAAACGGAGGGCAGTCCTGAAATGCTGAAGTGGAAGGACAGAGGGACCACTAAGAATCTGCAAGAAGTCATCCTGGGAAGATGCTACAACTACATCATGGCGCGGCACACTGAGCTGGGGTGAGTAGTGGTCTCAGTTGTGCACCGGGCGTGTAAAGTGAAGAGTGCTGTCTCCCACCTCCACCTGTCCGTGTCTACTAGGTTTGCAGTAGCAGAGGGAAATCAGGGGAGTAAGACCCCTGTTTTGCAGCAAACTGGGCAAACTCAGACAGCGTCAGTGCCCGAGTGGAGGCTTTTTAAGGAGACTACCTGCAGAGCCAATGTAATACTAACCCTAGGTCAAAACATAATCAGAAATGCATTTTGCACATTCCTTAGAGTCATAAAATAAGTAAAAATAAAAACAAATAAAATAAAATAAAAGCTGTATCCTAACAGGTCTGAGTATGTGAAAGTGAATCAATTTGCTGTAAAGCTGATCTGCCAAAAATCCTGTAACGTGTGACCCCACATTCACATAACCAAAACTATGCAGGAGAGAGGAAAAGAAGATTCAGCACAGATTTATAGAATGGACAAAGATGTTAGAAAGACATTAGGAAATATTTAGAGGTTATCCAAAACAGATGTTTCTGGTGTGTGGGCAAGACCTCACAATGAGCACAGACAGCTTGCACAGGGAGTGCACACTGATCACAGCACCAGCACATCAGTCCCAGGCAAAACCTTCACCCGGGGTGGTTCCTGCTCAGCCCATTACAGCAGGCAGGGTAACACTCCTCTGCAGCAGAAAAGGATTGCCTGGGCTGACATCTGCAGTAGAGTGTGAGAGCTAAGAACTGATTTATTGATCCCCTTCACCACAGGAAAAGGCAGACTATAAAATATGGTGTGTCCCAGGCAGCTAGTGGGGACACCTAGATTCTCCAGACAGGATCCAGAGCAGCCAGGGTCTCTCAGCAGGGACCCATCCATCACTTCTGTGGCACCAGCCACCCAATTTTATGCCCGCAGTAAACTTCCAGCAGACATTTCCACCAATCTGGGTTGAGCACCACAGGGCTGCCCCACACCTTGGCCAGGTGACAGAACCCTCCTGGTCTTTGTCATAATAAAGACAATTGTCCCTCTCTTGTTTTCATGACATTAAACTGATGGGAACAAAGCTGTACGTAGTTTGCTTGTATTTGGACTTCCCTTGGCCTTGGATATCTGATGCTGTATGGAAAAGCAGCGCTTGAAAGGAAATGAACACATGGAAAATAATGGACCAAGAGTGCAGAGACTTTACATTAAAGACATGAGTGAGTTTAGTGAAGGGAGATTCTTCTACAAGTAAAGTAAAAAGTTCTTGAAGCTTTTGCAAAATCATGTACACGTTTCTAAAATCACACATTAATTTATTAGAGAAGTGTGCACTCAGTATCTAAATCCAAAACTCTTTTGAAGCCTAAGAGCCCTTATTACTTATGCTTGTTTCATTCAAAATGGGGTGCTGAAGATGTAAAAAACCCTTTTGTGTAAATATGTTTTCAGTCAATGTCATGTACCTATTTGCTTGCAGCACAGTCTGAATCTGGACCACAAATATCGCTGGGAATAATTCATTTAAGCCGTTAATTCAAGGACACTATTTACAAAATCACAAACCCATGATCACGAGCTTTCTAAAAGGCTGTTTTTGCAGGGCATGACATCTTGTGCTGTTCATAATCCAACACTCTTTACTGGCTTCATGGCTGTGAACTCACTTTCTTTCAAATCAAATTACTTCCGTATAGTAGCACCCTTTTATTTTATGTAAGGGAAAAATATGCTTGCTTACATACACTTCAAATGTTCAGGAGGTTCCTGAACAGAAAATCAAGTGTAGATGCTTTCCTGGGAATCCAACTTGAGATTCCTCATTTCTGCCCCTGCTGAGCTCTGTGCAGTTTGCCATGTAACCAACTGCTTCTGTTGCTGACACTTCCCGATAATGAAGTGGGTGCCTTTTGGAAACATCAGAGAGGCCCATATCTTTCATCCCACACTCTTTCATCATTAATGTAGGCCTTGGATCTTGCGTTGTGTGAGATCTTTGATACCCTTAATCAAAGATAAGGAGGAGGAACAGGGAACTGCGAAAACTCAGGCAGGCTTATGAGCTGTGGAAGCTGTGTCCTGCACACGGCTAGGACTTCTGCTGCCGCTGCTTCCACCATGGGAACCTCGCTGCCTTGGTTAGAAATCTTCTGATTTCCTCATAAATTTGTACAGTCTCTTCCTGCCCTTTTAATCTTACATAAACATGTGCAGTTGTTTAAAAAGCCCTGGGGTCAGTGAACTCATGGTCATTTCCTCATATTTTTACTTTTTTATAGTAGAGCCACTAAGTTCCATCTTTGATGATACTTTCTTTTTTCAATAGCAATTTAAGCACTGCAGTAGTTAGGGGGTGTGACTACTACTGTTTTGGAGTGCCATATTTCAAATTGGAATAGCAGATTTTGGAAAAAATGGGGAATGCTGAGATATGAATATGGACTTTTAAATGTTTCTAGGTATCGCAGCTTCAGACCATGAGTCTACAGCCCCCATTTCAGCTGTATTTTTGCAACTGCATACTATAACTTATGTAAGAAAGCCATGGATATGCTAGTGTACACCTTCACCATCATGGCTGCTTCAGTCCTAAAGGATACCTCCTTGTGCTCTTCCTCATCTTACTGGAACCTCAGATACTGTACACAGTGGCCATACTCTGGTCGTGCTCTTCTCTTTTCCAGTATGATCTGTGGGCTGAACCCAAGCGCAGTGAGGCCACTGGAATGAGTTTTGTTAGCACCTCATGCAGTTGGATTTTAACCTGTTGATTTGCTTATTCTCCACAGTCACCAAAATGTTTGGGCGCTCTATCAAACTTCCTCACTAAAGAGCACTTCTGCTGTTTACAGCCCCTCCTGGAGATAATTCTGTTCAACTGCCTGTGTGCAATCCAGTCCTTGGTTTTGTTTCTGCTGCTGGCTGGATGACTCTTTATCATTTGTACACATATAGTTTCCTCAGTTAGCCTTCCTGCTTAGATCTGTCATTGTGCCAAAGTTCAGTAGAAAGAGGCAGGGAATACCGAATGTTTATATAATGCAGTCTCAGTATTAGCCCCATTTACTAGGAGAAAATGTGGATGATATAGCAGCAGGCTTTGGGTGTTTTGTTCCCTGCACGCACTGTTGCACACCTGGATACTGCCATTAAAAAGCAGTATTTCTTTTTGGCTTCCCTGGAAAACACTGGCTGCTGCCAGAAGACAGAGCTAAAGCAATAGTTTCTCACAGCTCAGTAGCATTATCTATTTTCAACATTAGCAAAATCTGCAAGTTCTGCTTCCACTAGTCTTGCAAAACAACCCCTACTCATCAGCCGTGGCCACTGGTATGTATTGCAGTTTCATCGGAATAAAAGCCAAAGGCAGTTTGGTCTGAAGGAATGATTTGATCTCAAGTTACTTGTCTCCCCCATTCCAGTAGTACGGACTCCCTCTCGTGGCTATCACAATTCTCATACTCACTCTCAAAATCCAAGTTTACAAGAATTTATCCCCGGTATAATCAAAGGAGGGAAGGGCAATGAGGTGTGTAGAGCTGCGTGCTAACCAGCACCGGGCTTGTGCGGGGCCAGCTCAGCACCAGTCATCTGGCACATCAATGCTGGTCCAGACCAGTTGTGGCCACCTTAGCCGTTACTCTAGGGATGCTATTACAATGGTTTTGCATCTTGATGTCCACTGGGGAAGAACAGTTAGTAAGACATAGCATGAAACTTGTTGATACAAAGTTAGCTGGTTTAGTTTTTGCCTTCACAAAGCTTTAATTAGCAGGCTGACGTCAGATATGATCAGCACTTTGTGACCTGGGGAAGGAAAAGAGAAAACATATTATCTAACAGGAGTCCCCAAAACACAAACTATACTTTTTCTATTTTTTTTTAATCTAGAAATAAACTCATCTAGCATTTGCAGCTCAAGTGATTTTTCGTTCCCATACGATGATGACTCCTCCTCATATCTATAGCCACTTCTTCATCTCTGATCCACCCCAGCTAAGCCAAGCTTGCAAGGACCTATTTAAAACTGGCTGAAGTCTAACCTCTAGCAGTAAGAGAGCACCAAGGATGCAGAGAAGGAGCCAATTCAATAACGTGTGGGACTCTCGAGGCCCAGCAATCCTACTGTGCCTGAGTAAGCAGTGCAGACATTCAGTGATAGAGAGGCAAAGCGCAGAACTTCAGTACATTTTTCATGCAATGCTGTGTGGACACACAAGATGTACTTCCCCTTAGATACAATTGGATCAACTACTGTTGTTTTCATAGTTTGTGGCAAATTCTTTCTATATCAAATTGTAACAGTCTGTAATTCCTTTGAATACAGTAAAAGTTGGTAGGTGTCCAGGAGAGATTTGCTTTCTGACTGTGTGTCCATAAATGCATTTTGCATTCCCATTCCTTTGCAGCCTGTGGAGATGGAGATACATTTTGTCAATACGAACATACGGAACATAGTTTTGTGTGAGATACTATTGCACTTGCAGCATAATTTCTTCCAGAAAGAAATCTGGGTTTTGTTGTATGCTTACTTTTGCATTTTGCCTTCATGCTTTGCTAGGCACTTTTACTCTGATTTCTTTGTATTTGTTCACTGGTTGTTAGCATTCTCACATCAAGCGTGGCACTGAACAACAGCCATGATCTGATTCAGTGTCACAAAAATCTTAGCTTTATTTTATATAAACATGACATATGAAACTTACCTGAGATTTGTCTTTTTATTAAGAAAATATGCCTTATATAAGAGAAACCTTTACCGAATCTTCTGAAAAGTAGTGTTACAACCTAATAGTAATGCATGGCACCCTATTAGAGTGCACTGCAGACTTCTAAAGCTTCTCAATTTAATATCCATCAAAGTGCAAAGGATTTAGCATTACTTAAAAAGCCACACTATCTTAAAACAAATTGAATTGTTACTATTACATCAGATAATCAGGTTTTTGTGTTTTGAATTTTCATAATAATGATAGAGATATAATCATAGAATCATAGAATTGTTAGGGTTGGAAAGGACCTTAAGATCATCCAGTTCCAACCCCCCTGCCATAAGCAG
>JBCJKH010012084.1:0-42754 GCA_039877255.1 Loriculus beryllinus
CACCAACAGCTTTTTAAGGACCCCATAGGTGTTACTGCCTTTTCTGAGTTTTTGCTTTTTAAAAACTTTTTTTACATATTAAAATAACTACTTGTTAGTCATTTAAATTTAACTGTCACATGCAGGAAATGTTCTACATAGCATTGTTAGAAGAAAATTAACTTCTCACCTAGAAGGAGGCAAAGGCAGGGAAAAGTATGACAACCAATGTATATAAAATAGCAGGAAATACTGTTTTCTCCAAAGCATTCCACCAAAAAACCAGCAGGAATCCTTTAAATCATGACCATAGTTTGCTTAACTGGAATAAATCTGCTAGTGAAGATACATCTAAATTTCATATCACATGTCAAAATTTTTGAAGGCACTTTAGGAGTATGAGTCTCAAACACCTGATTATTTCTTAGTTCTAGACAGGGCCCTCCAATCTGAAAAAAAATTGAGCAAAGTATTTTTGCAAGTTTTACCTTCAGTAAGGTCGTATCATACATGAATTAATAACATGAAATATCTTTATTACCTAAAGAAACCACTATGGCCCAGGCAATTTTCTGGGACATCTTCAGCTAACAGTTGCTAATAAAGTCTCATCATTGGAGGGCAGAGGGGAACACACTAAAAGAAGAGTCCTTTTGGGAAAAGCAATATTCAAAAATTGGGAAATAACTCATTCCTGAGCACTTACAATCCAGGTATATGAAGTGCAGCTGAACTCACAAGAAGAGATGGGTGGAGGCTGGAGAGTTTTATGCAGCTATGGACTTGTTTTACTGTTAGGTGATGCACAGTTCTGATTTCAGGTGTGCTGAGCAGACTTTATAGAAAATAATAATAACAAAGTAGTGATGCACATGTAGATTTATGTGTCAGGAGTCCAGAGCACAGAATGAATGCTTAATGAGTTCTATGAATCTGTATAAATAAATATAAATATAAATGAAATCACACCAGGATATCCCTGTCTTATATCTCTCACTAGCATCTAACTTGGATATGGTCTACATTCAACATGTATATAAATATGTTCACAGAAACACAACTAATTATCAGCCTGCAAATTGTCTCTCAAAGCCCAAGCTGATTTAAGTTCCCTGTGGGTTCATTTTTGTTAGGGAAGTCAGCAGAGACAACTCAAAACATACACAGGAAGTGTATCTCTGCTGCTTAAGAAGAGATTTGTGCAATTACTTTTCTAACCATAAACACACTTACTTCATTTCTTCTTGCTAATTTTACATTTCCCATATATGATTCATGGTGTTATGCTACAGTCACCCAGGTCCTCAGTATTAAAAGGTTATACAAACACATCCCTGGAGTAACTAAAACGAATCAGACGCACAGCGGACAGAGTGCAGGCCTGAACTTAGAAAGGGAGGGGGTATGAAAGCCAGACCCCTGACATTACAAAGCAGTATTTCACTTCTATTTGTAAGTTCACACAAAACACACAGAAATGTGTTACTGGGTAAGAAAAATTAGCGGAAAACGTTTCCTTTGGGTGAAAGGCAGGAAGACAAAAAGGTAAAACCCCAATATTTGCATCTGTTAAAAACTATCTGAGTACCTACTCTCCTTTCTCATGCTACCCTGAAAACCCAGCCCCTAGACAGGACACTGCCTTAAAGTCCAAGCACGTACAAGGACTTGAAGTTGGAGTCTAGTCTTGAACTTCCATTGTGCAGCTGATTTTCTCTCAGGTAATCACCTCCACAAGTGAAATCAAAACAGAAGACACAAAAGTTGCAGTCAGGACTATGGAAGAATCAAATAAATAGTTTGCTTTCCCATGGCATTTCTGTTAACCCTACAGCACTTAGCTACGATCACACACGATGCATAAGAATGCTGGCAAGATGGTGCAAAACAGTATCAGATAATAAAACTAATAATTTCTAACTCTACATCTTCAAAACACTGTGATATTAACACCAACAGTTTATGTTTGCAACATCTCTGCGAAACAAGGTCCAACTCAGTTTTAAAAGTGCTTTGTCAGAAACATCCTAGGAAGTCAGGGTTCACATTAAATTAGCATCCTTTTTTTTTTTGTTTCCTTCTAGTCTTATGTGTACAGCTTCTTAATCCTCCTATGAATCAAGCAATTCCTAAGGTCTTATAAACTTCTATATCACTGCCACAGAGCAATTAGAAGCAACTCTAGCTCCATGATATAGCACCAAAGTGGAGGAGCAAGCTGCAGTAGCTGGTTTAGCAGTAACAGGCTGTTGATGAGCAGCTTACATAACAGCACAACACTGCAGGCTAGCTTTTATCTGGATAGCAGAAAAAAGACATACCTGGATCACAGGAAACACAGTTTTCCCTGGAATGTATCTCAGATTAGCTCTATATACCCCAGTTCCAGCTCCCACTTGATTCAGACAGCTGGCCTGAACTTCAGCACTAGGCTGAACCAAATAAATCCCAGCAGAGATGGTGACACAAGCTCCACTACAAGCCCAGGCCACTTAAATAACACATCTCTGCAACCTTGAGCTCCAGCTCACACACAGGCCACACTTTTGCTTGTGGCTGCAGGTCCTATGTCAAAAGTAAGCGCCAGTCCCTCTCCCAGACTAGCTATGGAGAATCTCTCCTGTTTTGCCAAGACACCAGCTGAAAATAAGCAAGATGAAAAAAGGCTTGTACACACTGTGATTTCTGCAAGGATAAACTGGGCAGAGAAAAAGCACACAAGAACACTTGAAAGCCCAAACACAGCTGTTTGAAATTCAAAAAGCAGTGGAATATATCACAAGCATCATTTGCAAAAATCCCATTTCCATTAGAAAAGGAAGCTCTCCACAAGACAGAAGCAATTTGTATGTGAAGTCTAGGTTTGATTATGGTCCAAAAGATTTTAATAAATTTAAGAGATTTTCACATTATCAACTGGTAAACCTCATTTTTCTCACACTTAAACCAATATCCAAGTATTTGATGGTCCCAGTAAATCCAAAAGTTATTTAGAGTCAATAAATATCTGCAAACTCACACAAATATTTTTCATGGATATATATATTACCCAGTACCATTTTATTTCTTCCACTGCCTACGAGTAGATGGACTTCTAGAATTCTGGTAAAGTCTAAGTGTGAGAGGAACCAAAAACTATTATTGTTCCCACCAACCAGAACTCAGCAAACTAAGTATATCATCCCCGGAGATAAATTTCCTGATTTATTTAATGGCAAGTTTCTGAGCACAACCCCTTGAAGGATATTCACCTGCGGTTCTTTTTGCATCAGTACAGTCTTGCTATGAATCTTAAAAATCTCCCTCCCGATACTGTTCCGCTTCGCTTCAAGTGTCTGTTCTATTACTCATAAAATAAGATGCAAAGCATAAATGGGACGAAGTAGCAGAAACTAGCTTCCAGCTCTAAATTCCTGACAGTACAAAGTCTGTAATTTATAGCTAGAAAAAATAATGAAGCAATTGCTTTTTGTTATTGTTACCTTTATTTGAAAGGCTACAGCCAAAAACTGTCCAAATTCCAGACAGTGGAGGAACAGTCACACTTTCTCCTGCCAACTTACAGCATGTTAGGACAGGAATAACTTTTTGTAAAAGGACAACATGGCTAAGGCTTTTTCAGAGCAACAGGTTTTTTGAACAGTGAATTAAGAAACTCTGTATATTCACTGACAAACTGATAACCAAACATCTGGCATGCAACCTGACCAACACCCATTTCCTCTGCTCTTGTTCTTGTGCTATGGATTGTCTTTGCTGGAAATCTTGAGATCTGGCTGATGTCCTCCACTTCAAGTTCATTTTCCCTGTCAGTTTTTCCACATGCCTAGATAAGTCAGCTCTGTTTCTCCAACTTCTGTGAAAATGATTTCCAAAATCCTGTGTCCCTTTTACCAACTTTTCACTCAGTGCTCCTCCTCGCCTCCACTTCTTTCCCACATGTAACATAGAAAATTTCTACCCACAGAAAATATCAAAACGTAACACCTCCATCTTTCCATTTTTCACTGTCATTTATATCTATAAGTCTTTCCTCTTGCATTTTGGTCCCAGCTGCAGTTTCCCTTTTCTCATCCAGTCTCTTCCTTCTCCTTTCACTCCTCTACTTGTCCCTCTGGACTCCACGGAATCATCTGCCTGGGTCCTTCAAATCCACATCTGTCATGTCCACAGCCTTTTCAGTTCTGTGACTCTCTCATTCCACAAAACAAACACTTAGTTTCTACGACTCTAAGAGTCCCAGTCTGCATGCCCTCTGCCCCAATCCCAAGCCTCTTCCCATCTCTGTGCAGCATCCCATTCTTCCAGTCCTCATTCCAGATAGTCTCTAATTGGTATTTTTCCACCAAAGTTTCTTTCCCACACAGTCTGATATCATGCTCCTCACCAATATTCAAACTATTTCCCCCCATCTTCCAATGATGTCACCTGATACCAATACAGTTATGTGTACAGTTATGTGTGTTTGCCTTCCTGAAACTTGGCTTCAGGCATCCCTTCCACCACTTTCTTCTATTGTCTTGCAATTCACTGCTTTTGCTTCTCTTGTCCCCTCACAAGCTGTCTTTCAGCATGCTTAGCCACAAACATACATACAGGTAGCACCTTCATACTGAATACTCAAATTTTCTCTGTGTTTTCACTCTCTTCTTTAAACTTCTGGAGCAATATCTCAAAAAATACTTGCAGAGAGCACCTGTCAGCTCAGGAATGGCATGATGCAGCAGCTGATTTCCCTCCATCACTCTTCCCACTTATTGTGAATCAGAAAATTGCCCTGTCAATCAAAATTATAACCAAATCACCTCTTATTTGGACCATTTCCTGAGTTCTTCACAGTTACATGAAACCTAAACTTTATAAGTTCTTTCTGCAAAACACTGCTAAAATAGACTCACTCCCTATCAAAATACCAACTCCTGCCTCACCTCAGCCCATACTGACGTTCTCTATCACTGACTCATTAGATGCTTGGTGTACTTAAAACCGCAGTAAAATCTAAATCGTGTTACTTGCCTACAACACTGGGACTCTGGAGTGTTTTGTGCCATTTTGAATGTCTTATCTGCAGTTCCTCAGACTCTTCATAGCTCTGAAATACACACACCCACATTAAACTCTGGAGTCCTTACAAAATTTGATCCATTAACGCGCTGAGGCCAGTGCACGGTGTCTTTGTCGCTTTGCTGTTTTCACCCTTTTGCCTGCAGTCATTTGTTGCCTCAAAATCATCAGTTCTTTTGGTCAGGAACTTTACTGCGCTCTGCCTCTGAGAAATGGGCTCAAGTACCCAAATAAAGTCCAAAGGTATTAACATTTGGTAAATAATGAAAAATTAAACTTTCTGCATAATTATATTTCACAAGTAATTAATGTGTCGTTCTCTCCTGTATGCTAGCTATTAAAAGCTAACCAGAATCTGCATTTCTGAGATTTCCTCTTTCTTCTACAGCAAAAATATAAAAACAAAGCAAATATGCCACACAGTGTTTCACACTAATTAAAAACAAGCAACTTCAGGTCTCTAAGTGTAAGTACCAACATTTTCCAGAAGCAAAAGGATTTCTAAAACCATCTGAACTTCCATTTTAAAGACAGAATAATGGAAAGATGAAAAGTCAATTGGTTTCTACAAGCAAAATCATGCAAGTTGAAAACCAGACCTTAACATTGAACCCCACCTGATGTTCTTTTATTATAATCTCTGCACATAGGCATTACTCAGCAACCTAAGCAAAAAATACTAAACAAGCAGTAGAAAAATAACCACTTTCATATGAGCAAAAATGCAGAATATTTTGTGAGCAAGACATATGAAAATCAACAAAATCTCTTCTCTTCCCTGAAACTGAGCAACCAGATGAAGGAATACCTTTATGATCTCCTGGTTCTGATCAGATTCTTTGCCAATTCATATTGGTAAATCAAACTAATTAACTTTATCCTAAATCAGAGTTACTGAGAATTAATTACTGAGAATATTCTCAATTAAGTTAGTGAAAGTAAGATGTGAAATGTGTTTGTAAGTGCCAGCTTATAATTGAGTATAACAATACAAGCTGTGCTTGTGCTTTTCCATGTACCAAGAAGCAATAGGACCATGTTATTTCTAGTAACTGTACTGTCAGGTATACTTGCAGTAGGACCTAACAAAATATTACAAAGTCTCATTTCATCCCAAGGACTCATTAAGCACAACATCCAGCAATAAATCACGGTCATCTCTAGAGTAGAACCTAAGCTGATACAATTATTTTGCACGGGTAATATAAATTAATACTTTCCAGTGAAACAAGTCACCTTGCAAGACACCGCTCCCGGTGAGCATGTCCAGAGCTCCTATCACTGAACTTTCATTACAGAGTTGCCACAAAATCAGCCCAAACTCAGGAAGAAAGGATGGAGGGACAAGGAGAGCTCAGACCTTCCTACAAGCTGGGACCACCAGCCAGTTCAGCTCACTGGATATGCACAGCCCCCTCTCACCATGGTTCATGCAATGCTAACATTCGGCAGTGCATCTCCCAAGGGAAGCCTGAGAGATACTGTCCCAGCCACTGTCCTCCAGCTCCAGGCTGTGAGCTCAGTTTCTGCTGGGGACACTGCCCTCCCTCTGATTTGTGCTGCACTTTGAAGAAAAGTCTTCACATTTTCCTCTTCCTGACAGATGCACACATAGCTTTGAGTGTGTACCAAAACCAAACCGCACCCAGCCACCGGCGCTAAGCCTCCAGCCTACTCCTGACAGTGTCATCTGGTGAAGCAGGCACTCGGTGCCCTGAATAAACAGAGCGAGCTGGGGGAGTGAATTACTGACATTTCCGGGTCTGAAAAGAGACCTCTGGAGCCTCAGCTCCTTTTCAGGTCAGACTGGCTGCCGCCACGAACACTGATGGGGAAAGAGAGAGCAATGGTGCTCTCCTCATGATGAGTGAAGGCCAGGGAAACAGACAAAATGAAGGAAAACATAGTTCTAATACCTCACAGACTCCTGGGTTAGAGAGACCTCTTAGGCCAGCCTTTCCTCTTCCTTTTTTTTTTTTTTTGGTTGTTTTAGGTTTTTTTATAATTTTATTTTAATCAACAGGATTAAGATTCTTATCTGGGTGAGCTTTTTTCTTAAAGTTGAAGATCGATGTTAGTTACCTGGGGAGAAGAAATGGACTAAAACGCTTGTGGTTGCTCACATTGCCCTGGCTGATGGATCCAGTAGGGCCGCAGCGCACACGTGCTCTCCTCCGCTGGCTAGACTGGCAAGCTCCTATATGGGCAATTATCAGGTTTGATCAAGTCATTTACAAAAACTAATGAATGAAGATCCTTATCCACTCAAATCCAATCTCTCTACTCAAGATGCAGCTTCCAGAGGGCAGAAAGACTGAAATGGAGCAAAAATGCTACAGATTAGAGTCCTCAGGAAACAAAACAAAACAAAACAAAACAAAAAAACACCAAAAAACCCCAAACAACTGCCATGTAATTTACTTTAATAGCACTTTCAGATGAAGACCATGGTATTCAAAGGCTTTTCAGCGTTCTTGGGAACCTTCCTACTTCAAGTTGCACAGCCCTGATTTCTCTACCATTAAGCATTAGCATGAAGGTGGAGAGCAATAATCCCAGGAAAGTAACTGCAGCTCTCAAATGCAGAGAAACATTTCCCTAGCCCTGATGCTGGACTTTCAATATAACTTACTGAGTTTCTTCAAGCTAAAGGACTAAATGGAGGTAATTTCATCTTTCCAAAGTTCCCTCAAAGTCCCTATTTAACATGCAGTGTGTCTTAGTCTGCACCTTACCCTGGGGGCTTAGAAAGCAGGGGTCTCAGACTGCGGCTAAGCAGGCCTGGCACATTTGCCCACTGCAGCGCACTCCTTGCTCACAAGAAACTGCTTAGCAGGAATCTCCAGCAAGCTTAAGGGCCTTACAGAACCTCTAATCTTCAGAAGAGATGCAACTCTTTGGCCAAACTCAAATGCACAAAATATCACAAAATACTTCAAATATATATTCATCTACTGAAGTGTTCAGATGTCATTAATAAACAGGTTGTCATTTTCAAATTAATTTTAAGGGGAAGGAGGAAGACCCCTGTAAAAATACTGAATATGTGCTACTGAATATGTGTATTTTTTCCATGTAATGAAAAACACTTTTCCTTAGCTGTATCCTTTAATATTGTTGCTACAAAGCCTATGTTCTTTCATCAGCTATTTGGCAGCATCTATGCTTCAACACTTATTTACAAAATGCAACTATTAAACCTAAATCTCTCTGTTCATTTGAATAGGCAGCACCTTCTAAAGTTTGTTTTTAAGTCTAGAAGAAAGAAGTGTGAAAATGCAGACTACTTCATCCTTTCAAGAGTTTTCCCCAGTATGGGCAGCAATGCTTAGGAAATTAATTGTATTGAACAGGGAACAAGAACAACACAGTTGTCACACTCTGCAGGGCTTGTCACAGGCAACAAGTCTGTCCGTGTGCTTAACTAACTCCCGGAATTGCTGTTTCAACTGAGTTCATACATTAAATTCAGATTCTGCTGCATTTCCCTAATGGTTGCAGCCAGAATACGATCTTCCTAGGACCCATACAGGTACAGTTTCATTAAGCAAGAGAAATATTTAGTCTCACAGCCAGAACACAAGGAATAAGGGATTGCTGGGAATGGTCCTGCCCTGCTGCCACACACCCTTCCTGTCAAAGCACTTGAGATACCAGCTTCCAGGCTACTCTGCTTTCTGTTCGATTCCAAAGTCTTCTGAGTGTCTGGGTAACAAGGGTGTGAGTGTGTGCATGAGGCTGGTATGAGAGTTTTTAACTAAGGAGCAGGATAGAATCATCTTTGTGTAATAATGACTTTTTTTTTTTCCTTTAACATAGTACAGGTGTGGAACCAATCCTTTTGTTTTGTTTTGTGCTGGCTTTAACATACCACCGCCCTCCTATGGTTTTCCCCTTGGAGCTGTCTTGACTTGACAGCAGAAGTAACACTACTATTTTTTCAACAATAACAAAAACCCCTCAATCTCCCGTACTCTTTCTCTGACCCAGTGAATCTCTTGTGTAACTTCACACCAGAGAACAGCCCTGCTCTGTGTTTCAATCTTATTAAATGCTTTCAAGATTTTAATCACTCATTCATTGGCTGCTAAGTGAATATTATATCCCTTTCCTGTAGGCAATCAGATACCGTAATGCTTTAATGTTAAAACTTGTTACTGCTGCAAAAAAAAGTAACAAATAGTTTCTTATTTAGTGCTAGATCAGTACCCAGAACACCACCTAACTAGCTGCAAATATCCTTAAGGCACCTTTATTAATAGAGCTGAACCAACAATATTTGAAAACAAAACTGCAAAAGACAATGGTTATAATGAAAAAGTAGACACAGATGCAAAACAATAACCAGCAGTTGAGACTTTGCATTTTTATGGGCAAATGCTAAAACTGTACCAGTGGAGTCCTATGCCATTTTTAAGAGTCTTACCGAAAAGTTCCTCTACCATTTGTTTGTTTGTTTGTTCCTTTGGTAAATACACCATTTGGTTGTGTACACTGTGGCAATTGCTCTGATAAACAGAAGATTAAAACCAGAGCAGATGATATTCCTAATAAACATGCTGGTGCTTTGTACCTATAAGGAGGGGCAAATTGGGAAGTTAAGTAATTCTTGTATTCTTTCTTAGGCATCTACTTTTTGACAACTGCTGGAAATTGGACTATATGAATCCCTAGTCTGGCTACTCAAATGCTCCCAAGACTTTAAAATAACCTGATAAATTGGTGAAGGAGTTGTGCACTGCACACAGCACACAGCACAGTGAATAGTGTATGAGCTGCAGTGCCACCACAGGGAACTGCTGTTGCTGCTCCTCTCCTGGCCAGACATCCCAACCATCACTATCACGTCCTGCCAGCCTCTGCTGTCATAAACTCTGGTGCACGCCACATACGGGGAAATGGGAATTAAGTTTATTTTCACTAGACTCTTTTTAGCTGAATTCCTCCCTAGGTATTACCATGTAGACACATTAAATGCAGGGCAGGGGGCAGCAACAAACCACTAGCAAGTATGTAATCGTAACCTCATGTATTAATCCATGCTCAGCTTCTTTTAAACAAAACCTATTGTAAGCCACAGCATTGCCTTCAGTGTAAGGCTGCATTTTAAGTCTTCAAAATACCAAAATTTTAATATTATGATTATTCAATAAAGCTTTCCCTTATGAAAAGTGTCAAAACTATTTCTCTTTACTCAGGGTTAAAAGACTTGCTCTCTATTAAGCTATAATTTCACACAGTAATCAAATAAGTAACTGAAAATAATTTTCCAAACCTCCGGTTTTGTTTTCCTTTCCTGGATATTTTCAAAATCCAGGAATCTGACCTCAACCACAGTAAAATCAGTGAAAATCTTTCCACTATCTCCATCAGAATTTGGGTCATGACCAAAGCTGACTTCCCCCCCCCGATCCTTCCATAATAGTTATAGGCCAAACAGACAGAATAACTACCTGTTGACAGGTAATCCTAATTTACAGCAATATGAGAAGCAGAAGCATCACACACAGATAAGCTATAAACTCAGATCATTGCTATTTGCAACTTGAATAACTTCATGTCTCAGCTTTCTTTACAATCATAACAACAACTTTTTATTTTAAAGACAAGTTCTCCTCCAAATTATCATGTCCTTCAAATCCTTGGGTATCTCCTAGTCTGCCATCAAGTGATAAAGAACACAATACACATATAATAATTGAGAAAGGAATCCTTTAATGCACTGTTACCAAGATGGTTCTGCAAGTTTTCCAGCTCAGATCATGCACTACAGGTTAATAGGACAGGGGCACATGACAATTTTCGAGCTATGATTTTTTTAAAAAATATTGTTTTAAAAACCTTCATGCTACAAAAATACCCAAGTTAAAAGAAAAGAACATAAAAGGCAGCTGGGGGATAGGGAATAATTCCTGCCCTATCAGCAATTCCAGTGAAGGTTTTTCCTTAATGTATCCCTAAACACACTAATTCCCACAGCATTCAATGTTCCATGCTATTTATCATTTTCTACTAATGTCCTTCATACCAGATGAACCTTTATTCTGGCAATAGAGCCCCTCTGTTTTTCCGTAAGCTATGAAACCATTACAAACAGAAAAGAAACCTCAGCTGTCAGGGAAGCTTACAGCATCACTTACAAATTAAAAAACCACCCTCAGGCATCTTCTTTATACCTTTATATTACTGGATTCTTTTTATGTGTATATATATATATACATACACAAAGATAAATAGTTCTGATACTTACAAAGTTGTATATACATGGAAATTATGCTTCATGGCCACTAAGATCACTCTATTTAACAGGAAATGGTGGCCAGGAGGGAAATAAAGAAAAGTTGGTACGAACCTGTCGCTTTGCTCAACTGGTAAGTTCCATGCCCATTCAACAACATGAATTGGTTCAGCTGCAGGCGCTTCACACCAAGCACACACTAATTTTTACATAGTGAACGAGAGTATCATTAACCCACTACACTAACCTAATAAAGGATCTTCCTTCAGCTGCAAAAGACAGGTTAGATGGTAAAAGTACCATTCAAAATTTCTTTTATTGTATTTAACATAAACAGAAAAGATGCAAATTAGGATAGAAACACGATGCTTCAAATTCTTTAATTCATTGTAGTGTAATCTAGCCATTACCTTGATTCAGAAAGGATTTTTCATCATTACTACTGCTGAGAGCTAAAGTTAGGAATAAATTCAATGTGAGAGATTTTGGAGGTAATTGTCATCTCGACTGTCTACCAATAACCTGTTATCAGAAACCTGAAGCACTTGTAAAGTCAAATGTAAACAACTTCTATACCACTGAGAGTCACCAGTGGCTTTTCCTTTGCACCAGGTCAATTAATGCATTGATGTATTAATTTACACTGATGATCAGAGCACCTGGAACGGCTTCATGAGCAATATGAGATCAGCTATTGGAACTACTTGCTGAACCCAGGACATTGCTGAAAACTCCAGTCAAAAGGCCAGCAACATGGAACCAAACTTCACCTATGAAGAAAAACAGAAACACCCACACACACACTTGTGCAAGGCTAGGTACCATAGAAATAATTTCATTCGCTTTTGTTGAGAAAGTCTGAATAAACATTCTCAGCATAGTGTTTGCCTTTCTGAAATCACTGGCTGCAATATTTTGAACTTAAACATCCATATACCAATATATTCTGGTTAATCAGGAATCATATAAATTCAAAATAATAATAAGTTTGGGCAAGATAACAAAATGGGAGTTCTCGCCAACAACTACACCTTGCCCGCAAGACACACCAGTGCAGATTTCCAGACAGGTTTGCTATTTACAACTGAAACTCACCTTGAAACAACGCAAGGTAAAGATGCAAACTTCACCTGAAAAACATACAGATGTGAACACACTCAACTTTCTTCTCTTCAGCAAGCTGCTTGCATCCTTTCATGAAAACATGTACACCACAGAACTGCAACAAAAGGGGCTCTGAAGAATTTTGTGGCTTAATTTTTCTACCTGTAGTTGTCATATTGCCAAAGTAATGGGAAAGGTATGAGCAGTTCTTTAAACAGTTGTGTTTTAATTCTGATGCCAAGTCTTTTGGTTATGAAGAAATTTTTTGACTGAGTTGAAAGTCTATCACAAGTACACAGAAAGACCTAGGGCAAGAACAAAGGTGCACAGCAGAAGCTAGTTTATTCAGGCTTGTCAAGTTAAATCTTGCAAAATATGTACACATTTAATTGTTTTCATCATTTGTATATGTTTCAAGCATGGAGGGGGCCTCCTGAATCATTTAGGTAGAAGGCAAGCGTCAATTCTGGAAGTCCTGTTTGATCAATGAAGAAGTCACTCACTTTTGGCACAATCTGAGGATTCGGAAGATTTTTTTTCCTTTTGTTATACTAACCGCAGACACTTTGGAACCATTTGATTTATTTCAAGCAGAAATATCTCAACAGCAGCAGTGGGTTAGGCACATTAGAGAGGATTAAAGAAAGCAATAAAGTAATGGGGAATAAAACGAGAGGCAATGAGCACATGGGAGACACTGTAATTGAGAAAGCATTCTGAAGTGAGGTACCACTTGCAAGAAGTGCAGTAAAACAGTTAATGAAAGCCCAGTACAAGTTTGATTTCTCTCTCTCGTTGTTACTTATTTTTCTGAATAACCGGATTTTCTGGCTCTTCTAAAAAAAAAAAAAAAGCCACCTGAAAAAACATGGATGTGGTCCTTTTAGCTTGGGCCAACCTCCCCGACCCCCCTACACACACTCATCACTGCCCAGGCTCCTCCCCACCTTCTTTCTTTCCTCAAAAGCAGTTCCTCTCAGCCATAGGTATGCCAAGCCATTCTTTCAGGTAGCTCAACCTTACCACTTCTCCTTTCACATTCAGCAAAACTTTGCAGGTACATGTTGAGAGGGTTTTTTTCAGCATCAGTACCAAGAGTGCACAGAAGTGATTTAAGAACAAAACAGAGAGGTCTCTGTACCAGCCTATCAGGCCCCCAGAGACAGTTTTATCACTTTTACACCAATATTTTTCTCTTATGCTCACTCTTCATCATTGTTTTTGACACATGTTAACTACAACAGATCCCCTGGGGGAGAAAGTTACATATATTCATTCACCAGCAATGCTATTTAAAATAAAAGAACAACAGTCTCAGAGGAATCTTTCTTATACAGGTTAGTTGACTTTTCAGTCAAACAGCTTTAACACCACTAGGTGTGAAAAATACACAGCGGCAACTAATAGGCTCCTTCCACCAGTCCCTGTATTGACAAGAGTGCGGACACATATGAGGCTTTGGGCAAGTCTCCCATCAGCTTCCCTGTGCCTAAAAGGGAATAAGCAGATTTACCCTGTATGATAACCTGGCTTCCTTTCTACAGCTAAAGAAGCAAGCACGTTCGGAATCCAGTGAGAAAGGATAAACACGGCAATATTACTACACACTTAGGATGCAATGATATAAAAATATTTACTTTTTTACATACCCAAAATTTCTGCAACGTCCACATTGATAACAGAATGAAGTATAGGTATGACGTCTCTTAGTCATGGAAAGGATGGCCTAACTGAGAGTTATTCTGGGACAAAAGGAGTTTCTGTATAATCTTCTGCTCTAACAAAAAACATTGCACGGGTTTTGGGGAGCTCTGATATGGTGATGTTTGTAAAATAGCAATAATGAAAGTGTCAAAGCTTTGCAGGCTATTCTGAGGGATCAAATGTACACCGGGAATCATAACAACTCACTGAAGGTAGTCCTTGGACAGGTTTTTTTAAACAATACATTTTGCTTTCTTTTAAGAATATCCAAGAGAATTGAGGGTTTCTAAGCATTTTCCCCAAAACGCAACTAAGATCATCAGCATACAACATAATGCAATGGCAAAACAAGTACCAAAACAATTAGAAAAAGTGCTCTTACCATGGTATCTGTTGCCTCCAAAGCAGATACTAAGCAAGCTTTAAGCATTCCACAATCCTGAAGAATTAGATGGGCAATTTCTCCCCACAATGTTACTCAATAATACACATGGCAAGTATCACTCCCATGTTAATTGCTTACCTTGCAAAGAAAGGAACCTATCTGTTTACTTTTTTTTCATATTAACAAAAGAATACTGAAAGGAAATCCTCGTATCATGTCCCTATTCCAAAAATCCAAATAATTGCCAGAAATATAATCCGTACATCCTTAGTGGAAAAAAATTTCCTGGGGGAAAGGTAGCATGCATAGAGTTTCCGTTATCTACCACATGGAGTATTTAGGAAACAAACATTCTGTTCCCTATAACGACAAAACAAGTTATGTGAGCAAGATGAAATGATTTGCAAGTTTGGGCTTTATTCCAAACCCCCTATATATTAAACCCAACCATCAGCTGGATCATCACATCTGTTTTCTAAAGAATATAATAGATGCAAATCTGCTTCTGAAACTGTTTTTCATAAAACAGGAAACAGACAAAATAGCATCACACCAGTAACATTCACAGAGGCAAAAGAAAGTACTGATCTTGAAATTAGAGGTTTTTCTTGCAAAATGTTTTTTTCTTTAACAAAAAACTGGATCACTTTCAGCAACAATGCAGACCTACCTCAGTTTGCATCTATATTGTGCATTATATACATTTTTAAGGTATTTATAAACAAGAGAAAAAATGCTCCGTTACAGCCTGATACACAAGGCTTTTACACAGTCATGTCACACCAATCTAAACAAACACACACAATATACACAGGCATCTATATGAAGGAGCACACACACAAACACATGCACACACACACAAACAAGGCTTAGAAGGTTTTAAAAGACCTTTTTAGAAGAAGTAGTTTCTGACATTTACGATGAAGAAATGTAAACACTTTTGGAATGTTTTCCCCCTTATCCATGATTTAAAATCAAGTTAGAACTTCAAATACTTTAATATGTGACAAAAAAGGAAAAAAAAAAGGTTTCCTCTGAAATTGTTATATGTTAGGTGATCAAAATATGCATCTCCATGAAAAACACAGGTTCACTTGGCCCAAAATAAAAACCGTTCCATGGACAAAAATCAATGAACTTACAGACACAATCCAGTAACTTCCCAGCCTCAACTATCAAGCTACCAACACTATTACCCTCTTGAATAAACACAGCTTTTGGAAAGGTCAAACCTGTGAGGTCCTCATCAGAAAGTCCCTGAGTAAATTATAACATGATGATGACATTCCTGTGTCTTTTGGAACCAGGGAGGGGAAGTAAGGGTAGGTCATTATAAGCCACTTGCCTTTACAACCGGCTGTAAAAGACAATGAGGACAGGAAGCTTCCCACCGAGATCAAGATGCACAATCCCCAGCTAAAAATAAACAAGCCCTGGTAGTCACATCTGCTGGAAAATATCATTGGAGCCTGAATTCCCAGGTGCTGAAGCAGTGGGAAGAGAATGGCTCCCGATGGATCACAAAATAATAATTACAGGTATTGGCAATGATCACTGTTCGTGTTAACGCTGCAGATCAGAACATCAGAGCTTGCTAACCTGTTTTACACAGAAAAAAAAAGGAAATTAAAATAAAAATCAGATTAAAAGGATTTAAATCCACTTTAAATTTCTCCTTGCCATCCTTTCGCTCCCAGAGTCACTCTGTAGCAAAAACTTCCTAACAAAAGTAACTGGAGTAATAGTAAAAAATAAAAATGTCTACCCCTTCCCACAAGGTGTCTCAATTCTTCCCATGCCTAAGTCTCCCATGGTCAAGTAGATGCCATCAGCACAGCACCCACTAAAGCATTTCTACCATGTACAACATGCCCTGCTTTAGCATGCTTAGGACCACAGAGAGCATGCTGTGGGACATTATGGAAGGCTTTTTCTCTCTCAACAGACAGTGATCACCTTCCTCACTTAAGATCACTTGTATCCTTAGCTAGCTAAATGACCAAATTGGGCAGCACTGATTTAATCTGAGCACACACGCCCCCCTGCACAGCCCCCAACCTCTGCTGATATAATCAAGGACACAGACAAAGTGGGAGAGATGCATTTTTGCATCTGCTGCTGGAGCACACCTGCATTCGGGACTCAAAACCTACCTGCCAAAATTAAGTTCCCCTGCCACTGGGGCAAAGCATCACTTCCATGGTCTGAAGCTAACACAAACCAACATGAGCAGCCTATGAGCAGCCTCCAAACCCACCACAGAGCTTCACTATTAGTCTAACTTGGCCTATGTGATGTTTTCATCTGTAGATCTTAAGAGTTTCTACGACAAATTTAACTGTTCATTATATACATCTATCCCACAGGCAGTGCCTTGCTCATAAGACACCACAGCCTCTTGCATACACTACACACTCCCAGAACCTCCCATGCTAATCCTACTTGTTTTGAGGATCAACAGCCAGGTCTGTGCCAAGAGATATGTACTCGGCTGGGAGAACACAGCCGCCAGCTGTGAGATCTCTTCCCATCAAAGCAGCTATGTGCAAACAACCAGGAGCTGTGGGCAGGCCTAGCACAGCTGATCAGCAGTGGAAGAGAAGATGAGATAATCTCATTCTCCTTCCTGGCACAACCATTTTTTTGGTTGAGCAATGGAGGAGATTTTTCTGCCATTTTTTTTTTTTATTTATTTTTCCAGAAGCTGGGAGAGAAAAGGAAACTTAGGAAGCAGCAATCCTGGAGCTTTCCAAACACTGCAAGATTGGTGGACAAGGAAGCAAAATGTCCAGGGACCACCAGTCAAATTCCACTGGGAGTCAGCATGCTCTTAACATGCTCCAGCTCCTCACGCAGACAGCAGACACATGCCTGAAGGTTGGTTTGGTTTTGTTTTGTTTGTTTGGGATTTCTTTAACTTTGTGAAAAACGCCAGCCTTAAATGCAGCTTTGAAAATGGAAAAGGCAAAGTCTCACGAAAAAGGTGAGCCCCTGCCCTGCCAACCCTTGCCCTGGACTGCAGCACCATTCTTGAGGACTGGCAAGCCACCAGCAGGCTGGCTTCGTCATTGTGCCTCTGAACAACGTGTCTACACCTTGAGTCACAGAATTCTTTCCTATTCTGATTTTTTGGCAGCTCTTTCTGCACAGAAAGGCCTGGTGATAGACTATAATCCAAAGACTACAATGGGAATACTGCAAATTCACCACACTACGAAAACTAATTCTGATGCCATTAATGGATATATTTATTGGACCTAAGGCAGGTTCATTTAATTCATACATACCATAGAAAAGTTTTAAAAACAATGGACTGGAAACCACTTCTGGCTGTCAGAAAAACTACAGATAGGAAAAACTATGCACAGGAACATATCCTGAAACCTGATATAAAGATTACTTAAACAAAACCAAGACCTGGGACTAAAACACAGAATAGAAAATATTCCAGTTGTGGAAGGGCAGGAGAAGCATCATGTCTCAGGCCTTTATCGTGTTTTAATTACTTCCATTTCACTGTGTACTGCTCAAAGCCTTATGTTCTAAATAGGAGGAGCTTTCTACACTCCCAATACTCAGGCCCTATATGCTCAGCAGGTTCACTATTTCTTCAAACAGCTTTTAAAAACCACTCTCTTCTTCAGTGCCACCAAAAAAACAGCTATAACTGGTGTGGAAGAATTACTTCTACTAACTAGCAACAACCCTATACTCACCATATAATAAAAATTGCATAATTATACAGATAAGCTCTTCTTTAAAATAAAGTACCCACATTCTAAGAATCAGCAGGAAGGGGTGAAAAATAGAACCAGTGAGGAAAAAAAATATATCATCAGCCTTTTTTTCACTCTTTTGTCTAGTCAGTAACTATGTTTGCAAGACTAAATTTTGCAAAGTGATAATGGCCAATGTCACTCTCCAACAGACTACTGCAAACTGTAACCTGAGAGCTATCATACACTCACTCTCTTGGACACATTTTCCGCATTATTTGAATATATCCTACCCCTAAAACTCTTCTGGCATGACATTAAGGAAGTCGTGGCTCAGGTGGTAAATCCAGGACTATCTTGAAAGGCAAGCTAGTAAATTATATTCAAATTAAACGGGAAACCACTGGTTGTTAAGATTTTATAAAACTACCCCTAAGAACAAAAGGCATTTAAAGTTTTTGTTGACTGCCTAATAGCAGGAACTATATTCTTGTTCCAAAGCATTCATATTACAATATAAGCAGCCCTCACATATCCCCATGAGACATAGTTCAAGCTGTAGGAGCTCTAAGGCATTATCCTGCCTGCTAAGCAGGTGGGTTCTCTCCCAGTAAGCAGTGTCCTTAGGAATGGAAGTCTTGGACTTAATGCAGTAGCATGCTGTTCATATTAACCTTTGGGTATTCAGCTCAAGGTGCAAGCAGCATTTGTATTTATCATGCAGGTGGGGTACAGCTCTCTCATTCTCTCTTCCCTTCCTTACTCCCTTTTGCATCCCTTCTCAGTCACCAAAACCAATGAAGCAAAAAGTTCAGTTTGTCCCCAGCCTCACTCCTGCAGAGCATCAGATTTTTCAAAGTTCAGTGCAGCATTCAAACCATCTTAATCCAGCCCACTGAAAACGAAATATTTCAGGGTATCAGCACAAAATGGAGTTCATCAGCTGAATTCTTCCATGAGTTTGTCTTTCCCCAACCGCAATAACTTTACTTTTGCAGGATTCAAATCTGCTGCATGGAAAATGTTCAGAGCATCCCTTCATCTTTGCCAGAAGAGTACAGGAGTGCATGGCCTGCGGTGTCAGACTTCACGTGAAAGAAAGTGAAGGGACAATTTCAGACCCACCTTGGACCAAGATTATCACCCAGAAGGGAAAGTAAAGCTTACACAGAAAAGAAGCAAGGTACCCAAGTATTCTGACAAATCTCATTATTTTAAAAAAATGTGATTTTTTTTTTTTAATCTAACTTACCAAGACCCATAGTACCTTGAGAGTCTATTAGAGGAACACACAAGTATAGAAAAACAGCTCAAGTTTTTTATTACATTTAAGATTTTTGCAGCAAAAATGTCTTCAGAATAGCTCTGTGCATGAGAATTCCCATCCTGGAGGATTTACTGGGAAAAAAAAAAACCACCAGAATTTATTCAAACAGGAATTTGTTTCAGTATTTTTGTGCAAACCAGCTTGGCTGCCTCTGTAGCTCACTTATCTTCCCAGCTGGGTTCCCTTCATCCATTCCTCTCCCTTTATTTTTTTTTTTAACTTTTTAACTACAAAGCCTAGACCAGATGCAGGAAGAAACTTTCCTAAGCCAGAATGATTTGGAGGACAGGACCTTTAGCTGGATTGCCGCAGTGATGGAGATCAGACCTACAGCTTTGGGGGAGACATCCAATTTCATATTTTAAACACCTGCATAAAAAAATCTCACTCTGATCAGATGAATCAGGGGACTGGGATTTATGAGTAAAACTGTCAAGAGTATAAGAAACAGAATACAGTATTTCCAGCTCCTTTGCCAAATAATTATTGTTACTTCAGTTCATTTTACATAGATTCAAGCAACAGCGAAAAAAAAAAAAAGCAAAGACAAGAAAAAAAGAAAAATTAAGCAAAAAATTATTGGTTTTAAGTCTACAGAAACATCAGGGATTAAATGTCAACAGCAAATCTCTCAGTGCTTCCTGCCACCATGCGAAATAAAGCCTGCTTCCAAGCCAAACATCTGCTTTGTCTGTCCCAAACAGGAACTCGTGAGAAGGAAATGTAGCTCCCTTTGCCACTGTGGTCAGAAGAACACATTTTTTAAATTCCACCCTATTCAACGATTTACCTGTAAAATCTGAAAGAGTAAGAATTCAAAAAATCATTCTGCTATTTGTGCTCTGATCCTCAAGGGCTTGCATGACCAAGATATCATTCATGAATCACACAAATGTTGTATTGGCAAGAATATTCACCCAGACTGATGCTTTTTACAGAAGTTCCAGCTCCACATACATTAATGCTGAAAGAATAAACCAGACTGACGTTTAGTATGCGCACACGCATATGGAACCCTCTCTCTTTTGCTCTCTAAAATACAAGATTTTACAAAAACCAGGTATTTCAATGACATTGACACTATAGTGAAAGTACAGTTTTCTCTGTGTCTATTGCTACCAAACCTCCAGAATACCTCCAGAGGATTCCACAGCGTTCCTGTTTTCCTGCTCTTGGCTCCAACTAACAAATAATATTATTGAAAATTTCTCAAAATTGATATGGCAAATTTAAACACACAAATATTTTTCTAGGCCAGGTTTTCTACTGGACTGCATCAGAGCTTCTGTAGCAGATCATCTGGATGTCCCAGCAGTGGAGACCTCTTGGGAACTACATTCACAAATCCCTGTTGTTTGTGAAGGCTGATGGATCATTTTCCTGATAGATTAGACACTGATCTCAATACCGAGATGGATATTTTCAAATGAATACAAGATTTTTACAATTTTAAATAACAGGCTGTTACTTAAAAAGAAAATCCTAATTGGATGACAAATTAGGTGCAGGCAAACTTTGAAACCCGGTATGTATTTTGATTATGAAATATTAATGAAATTGTCATGTGCATTTTAGAGCTAAAAGATTTTCAGATCAATTTCAAACAATTACATTTTTCTTGTAACAAAATGCAAATTTTTATGATGATGCAGCAAACAGCTCAAAACAAACGGTGTCAGACTGCAATGTAAAATATATCTACACATCTTCCACTCATGTTTGAGCTTCTGGTTTACTCAGATGAACTGTACCAACTTCCACCATCAAAAAAATCTTGCTGAAACATTGCTAGCACCTATAAAACAATTTGTGTATGCGGTTAATTAATCCTCACACCATTTTCCTGAGACACTCAGATCAGGTTTCTTCTTTTACAGGCAGATGATACATTGACTAGCCTAAACTACAAAGCCAGGAAGGGGCAAAACCAAGATTAGCACTTCTTGTTCCTTAATCCTGCAGTGAGTTTTACAGATCACAGCACATTTAAGAGCCATGGAGTTGAAGGACACAGAAACTCTGCTCCTGTTCAGAAAAGAATTAACATTCAGAATAGTAGTACTTGGCTATGAACTTTAAACGGAGTTCAAAACTGTAGTGAAAACACTGCCATGGCACTAAGATTAAAATAAGAGACAGAAACAAGAAGGAAAGGAGAGAAAAAGCAAGATAATCCACATGTGCGTGTGCACACATACACACAAAAACCAATCAAATTGATCAAATAAATCAATAACACTATCAATAAATGAACAAAAAAGATCAATATAAAAATTATCACCCATGCTCAATAGCATCTGTTATGTCTGTGAGACCTCTAAAAGAAGGCAGCAAGTTCTTAACAATGGCGATAAGGAACCAGAAGTTCAGGTCAGATTACTTATTAGTTTTGAACATGTGTGTATTTCAGTTCTTTCAGCTTGGCTAAATCAGCACTGAAAAAAAAAAATCCTATTTTTTTCAGGAATGTAATACTGAGATTTTCTTTTTTGTCTCCTAGCAAATAGCACTGGTGGTGTTACACAGATCCTGCAGAAGTAAATGGCAAAAATGGAGTCTAACAGTGAAAGGGTTTTCAATAAATACTAATATTTACTTAGTGTGCATTATTTAAGGAGAGCAGCAGTTTGTTAGGACTTGCTGAAGTTGTCAGTTGTTTCATCCCGTACATCTCTTGTATCAGTTTCAAGCCAAAGTCATGTTTCCACATGAAATACTAATATTCTTATTTTACACTAGTGGGCATATTACATTTCAACAAGCTGCAACTTGCTGTCAAACACAGCTTGCATTGCTGGGGAAATGCTACATTTTTAGGTCCACATTTGAAGGAAAAATAGCCGTCAAGCATCTGCACAATACAGAATAAGTGGATGGTCGCTTTCCCTTTGTTTCCCTTAAAACATCCAGCAATTTATTAATCCTTACACACATTGAGAACTCAAGGATTACTAGATATTCCTTAGGAACTACTCTGTGTCTACCTATACGCTGTTGGTGGAAGTTCTTGGACTCTGCTCTTGATCTATATAATAAAGAAACAGACAGGAAACAGAAACAGATTTGAAAAGAGCTGTTAAACAGTGAAACATATTTTAAAAAAATAAAATTATATCCTTCAAGCTTTCTGTCCTGTTTCCTCAAATTCACTGCTCCCATGGACATTGGAACATGGGAGACTTAGCTCCAAGCCAGACCACCTGGTAGGCTGCTGAAAAGCCAGGAAGGCCTGGGAAACTTTGTATGACAGTGAAATGAAAGACCTTTTGCCATCCAACCATCCTTAATTGCTCAGTGTATTTCCTGATGATCGCAGAGGAAATGAGTTGCTGCTCAATTCCCTAGAACCCTGCTGTATAGCTGACTTAAAAAAAAAAAAATCAACAGGGAGGGAAAAGAGCATAAAAGAGTGGTCAAGCAAAATGGGTTACTGCACTTAAAGCAACCTGGATTGAATTCCTAGCTCACTTCTAGTTTCCCATAGTTTTGCATAGGCATTTAACTTTTGCTACCACAGCAGCTAACCTTTTCACCTGTTTCTTAGGTATATAAACACCATTAATGACTGCAACCTCTTCAGATATTTTAATGGAGAGCACCATCTGTATCTTTAGATACCACCCTACATTCACTCACATGCTTTCCACTAGCGGTCTCCTTCTTGTCTGCTACTCAAGATTTATTTTTTCCTAAAGCTATATTCCAGAACACAGTCATACAGCAGCTTCCTAACAGTTAAGATTGCAAGTGCTTTTCCATAAGAAAGAACACCTGCAATCTTTTTCAAATGTGCAGGAGGAGTACACAGGATTAAATTGGTGTGTTCTGGAATTAAAACAGGAGCGTATTTAGCTTTCAAATGCCAATAACGTTTTCATGGCATGAGAGAAAGCAAGTAAACCTTCAGAAAAGTCAAGCAGTTAGTAATTTACTTCCTACTATGGTACCAATTTTATTAAGTTTTATTAAATGGACATCAATCAGTTCCCATCTTTTATGGGAACTTTATTATGACAGCTCATTTTTAACCTGATCTTTGTGGTATTTCCCATAAATGGTCCTTTGTAACCTAACAAAAAAACTAAAACTTTGACCAAATTGGAAATTAATGAGACACCATTTATCAGGTCTCAGCAAGTGGAAACTAAATTTGAAATGTGAATACTTAGGAAACTTGGACATCTAAAATGGAATCAACTTCTGCACATCTTTTAACATGGTATATATGGAAAGACTTCTTAATTTTAGATGTGCTGTTGCTAAACTCCTGAAAGACTCCTTCACTGCTATAAACCAAATAAAGAATTTTAAATGGTACATGGCTACTCCCCTGAAATATCTTCATTACTTTTTGCGGGACCTGGGCACCACTCACCTGATAACTCAAGTGGCTAGACATAAAACCCTGTTAAACTGAAATCTGGCCTGTTGTCACACAGCTATTAGTAGCTTGTGAGGGGAGCAATGAGAGGAGGAGAAAGGGATTGAGAGAGACAATGAGAGAACACTGGGGAATAAGAAGACAGCAATAACTCAGAAAAAGTTAAAATTATAGTAAAATGTTCACAAAAGGGAAAACAAATGCTAGATAATATGAACGTGTTTTGCCAAATCTAGTAACTAAATTAAACCACGTCCTACGGGGCAACAATCACATCCCATCCTCTTCAGCAACAACTTGGTTTCAATGGTAGATTCTGGTTTTTATTTTTGGAAGAAGGATTTTCTCCAACTGCTATAAAGATCTTGCAACACATTCAGTTTGAGGAACACATGATCCTTGATTGTGCTGCAGCTGGAGTATCAAGAATGTCAGTCATGAAGAACCAATTTCATACACAAGGAATCTGGCACAGCAGAGCACGGGTGACAATAAAGTGCAATAAATAGTTAAACATTAGGTTTGCTTCTCCTCTCTCCTGGTGAGTGGACAATTTTACTCTCTTACTTAACCCCATAGAGCTGAGTAAATGGGCAGCTGTGCATCCTGCACTGTTCAATGACAAGTAATATATGTGCAATATAGGGTCCCGACTTGAAGAACAGAAACACTTGCATGGCTGCCTCTAAGTTACAGGTCTGTCTCACTGTCCAAAGGAGGAAGGGGATGGAAATATTTTTACTTTATCTGCATGTTATTTTTCGGTTAACTGATTGATAAGAACAGAATTTGATTTTTTACAAACCTTTCAATTGGTTGAAAACATTTCCAGTGGAAAAGTCTGAATTTTAAGATTGAACAGAGGACCTGTTCTGTTCAGTTCTCCTAGTTATAGTAACTGCTGAAAAACAAATATGGTTGATCCAGCAAAAGAGCTGCTTCCCTGCTTCCTTCTCTCACACAGAAGTAAGATTAATTCCATTAGTTTAAGTATTTTTAGTACACATAGAATATTTTATGTTTACTTTAGTCATCTAATATCCAGTATAATCTAAAGATACTGGATTCAACCACAGCTGCAGTTTGCCTGTCTCATAAGTTAGAAGTCACAACACATGAAAGTTACCTGCTCTCTCGAACTCCCCTGCATCTTTACAGGCTTAAGGAATTCACAGGAGAAAAGGGGGGGGGGGGGGGGAGAGAAATGGAGCAGGAAAGGAGGAGGAATAGTTATTTTACACTTCGGCAACCTTCTAGTCTTTAGTTTCATATAGATAAGCCCGCTATAGCTGAATACACTCCCCTCCCTTAAAACTACACATATGTTACTACACTTGGCTTTTTGCACTATTACTATAATAATAGCCCAACCTTATCCCACCTATTTATCAATATTAATTTTGTCATGCCAAAATGAGGATATGATTTTCCTGGAGCAAGAAGCTTGCCTACGCTTGTGCTGATAAGAATTGAGCTTAGTCTTAGCAAAACAAGGAAAACACGATGACACTAAAATACATACATAAATGTCTTTTTTTTTTTTTTCCTTGTAGCAGATAGACATACTATGGAAATATTCAGTTAGTATTTCAGAATAATAAAGATGAACGGAAGGCTTCCAATGTACACATGATCGCCAATGTATCATGCACAGCCTATTAAGCTTGACACAGTAAGGCTTTTCTCATGGCCTTGACTGCAATGACTACGTAATGTATCTGGTGTATGCTGTGCCCTAGGACCACAAAATAGATTTTATAAACTGTTGGACAAACACTGACATGCATTTAACTTTGTTTATCACTGAAGCCAGGCCAAACAGTGCTAATTGGAGTTGTTCTGCCAAACAATGTTTATGCACTAATTAGTCCACTTCCTAAACTAAATGTTCCAAGAAAACTTAAGAATAAATGGCAAACTGCCATTAAGTTGCAGTCTCTTAAGTATGTTACTTCACAGATAAACATGGACAGGTAACAAATGGTAATTTCAAAAGGATGAGTCAATGTATGTGGCTAAACAACATAAAGTCTCCGCTATCTGAAAAATAAAGTTCCACGGGTTTCATCCAAAGAGAACCAAAACATTTGTCTCCTAATGGTGAAGAAAAACACACTGCTGTACACAACAAGACAGAATGGCAAGGGTGAGAGTGTCTCTAAGAAAATAATATGCTCTATTCTGATTGCAAACACACTATATTACTACTACTTATAATTCAGACCACTAACAAAAAACCTGAAGAGGATGTGTCAGATTTAGAAAGCTAAATCGTTCGGATCTTTGAAGACAGCAGATTGAACTAATCAAGAGACAAACAGAATCAGGTTGTGTTTTACAGACCGGCAGCAAGTCGATTTTGCAAGGGGGTGGGGAAAAGAGACTAAAAAAAGGACTGAAACTCCAATAAGGGCAAATGCTCATGTCCCTGCACACAGATAGCTTCTGGGCAAGGAAAGGACAGGAGCACAAGATGACAAAGAGAAGCCACTGGCAGAGGTATTAGGCTACACAATCACAGTAAGGAAGGAGAGTGAGAATGGTATTAAGGGGAACATCCCCCTCTCCTCTCCAGGATGGTTTTGGTTGTGAGACAGTGGGCTCTGGAAAATACATGTTTATGTTCATGCTGCATATGATGTGTATTTTTTATTACATGTAATATAATAATTTAAAAACAGAGTCAAAACATTCAGATACTAAGGTTTCCAGTGTTTTGTTTTGGTTTTTTTTTTTTTTTTTTTTGTTAAGGTAAGTCATAGGTTACTTGCACAAGAAAACCACAATATGCTTTCATACATCAGCCTCAATGCCAGGAAAGTTCATCAAAGCCTGGGCAGCCAGCGTGAGGCCAAGCACAAAAGGATTCAGATCTCTATACACTACTATGTTATCAGCATCACTGGTATTCAGAAATGCCTTTTGCTCTGTTTAGTGAAAGAAGGAAAAACTCTTGGCCTGGAATTTCAAGCTAAGTTTGCAATTTTTGCCTTCTGACCCCATAGTCTCTGACCTGCATTTCATTTCACTCTGAGGCTGAAAGACTTCCTCAAGCAGCACAGCCGAGAGCCAGACACGCAGTCTGATCTGGTCCAGATCTTCAGAAGCCTCATCTCCAGCCAGCAACCTCCTCTGCAACTATAACTGGTCCCAGATGCCACAGAAGTCCCATGGCTTCCTCTCCGTGTCCCACAAGGGAGCTTCCTCCCGCCATCCTTCCCTTCAGAGCCTGTGATCAAGCCAACGGAACACATACCAAAGTCTCAAGAGGGCCCTTCCTCCTCTCTACACATAACCTCAAATGCTATCCCCCTCTACTGCCAGATACCATGTGAAGTTCCGGTAAGAGCAGCTGGCTCTGAACTGTGCCTCTCTTAAGGAGGGAGATGCACGGAAGAGGAAAGGAAAAAGGTGTGTGTCTCCAGTGGAACTGGAAGGGGTGAGCGCCCATGCAATAGGAGATAAAGTGCCCTGCAGTGAGATAAGATTCCCTTCAGAATATGAAAAAGCACAGTGTGGCAAAGGAATAGCATGGTACACAGGAGTAAGACAAAAATAAGGTACATTAGCCAACACCTGATCATTTCTAAGATGCATCCGGAGCTGGGTTTGTCTTCTCTATGTAAACTTCCATGTGACTGCAATACCTAACTTAGCAAAAGAGGTTCACCCAGCAGTAGGATGTGGCTGCAATATATCCCCTCCCGCTGAGAATCTTTTTTTGGCACTCTAGAAAAATTGGTGGTTTCTCCTCCCCACAGATTGAAATTTTCTAAACCACAGAATCTTCATATGAGCTTTTGTAAATCACACATTCACACTTCTGGAGCTGTTTTCTTATTTAGTTCATTCGTTTCTCAGCTACCAAAAACCAAAGGCACAGTGTTCCTTACAGGTTATAATCTAACAAAACAATCACCCCCAACAGTTCAGTGTTGTCAAAGCAAACAGCTCATAAGCAATTAAACTGTTCCTTCAAAACTTCAACTGAAAAGATCATTAATTTCACTTATTTATTAATAAGTTCTTGTATCAAACCACAGTTTATCTTCAATTCTTAATTACCAGCCCTATTAAAGGAAAAAATTTCCTCTCCAATGATGGGGAAACCCATGTAAACCCAAGGCTTCTTACTTAATTCATAAACACATCATGATACTGGTAGAAGAAAACAATGTCTGCAGCTTTGTTTATGCTTGTGCATGCCAAAGGGAATGCTCAAAAGGCACGTGCAATCAGGAACCTTTCAATTAAGAATAAAGGACAGTGCTCCACACGATATGTATTACAAACATAACTGGCTTCAAAAGACTTCTTTCTTAAAACATGAAAATCTTGAAAAAAATTCATGCCCTCAGTATAACTGAATTTGCCACGAAAGTTGTAAGAATGCTCCCATGATTGACAACTATGACTTATTCTGCCATTTCTTTATAAAGCAAGAATATCGTTTTGCCTGTACAACAGTTTGGAAAAATACTTTAAAATTTAAGCTGTTACTATTGAAGATCCAATATTTGTAGGGAATTACAGCTGTGCATAAATCAGAACATCAACTATAAAGGAGTTTGGGAGCTATTTCAGGGTAGCATATGCTCTCAAAAAAGGTGAAAATCAAGTTCTACATTAGCATAATTTTGAAAAAGGAAAAAAAAGAAAAGAACAAAACACAGCACCTTTTAAACACTAAGCGTATGATTGCCAGAATCCCCTACCCACAGAAATACTTTTGGAAAAGTAACACTGCTAGCAAAGAATAACAACAATTTAAAAGAAGAGTAAAGCTGTCAGCAGCTTTCTTCTTATTCAGGCCACTGTGATTTCTACCCTTAAGAACACGTCCTCACAGAAAAAAAGGAAACTGGGAAAACTTGTCCATGCTAAACAACCCCAGGCTCTGGAAGTGAGGCTGATATATTTTGTCTTACTGCACCTCATAGCAAACACTCCCTACCACCAAAGCCTGAAAACAGCTTGCTGCAAATTTCGGGTGTGACACATGTGAGAGCACTTCACCAAGTTTGGGAAGTCCTGCTCCTCTCCTACACAGGTGTTTTTGGAGGTACAAGCAGCTTCTCACAGCACTCCACAGTAAAGGGTAGCATTTCAGTAGACAGCACCTCACCTTTCCTGATACGCATGAACCTTTTTGCGATACCCACAGGGACAATGGCAGATATGGGAAAATGATCACAGTGAAGCGTACCTCAACTCTGAACTTTACTTCAGGCATGATAATGAGTGTTCTGAACTTCTAAAATTAAATTAGAATACAGGCTGCTTTAACTCTCTCCTCTCAGGCTTGTCTACGAAGACATTAATGGCTACACTAATCCTGCTGGGACACTTGTACTCCAGGATTAATGCTTCTTGCTCTCTTCTGCTTTTATTTTGTCCACAGCAAAAGCAGAAAAAAGGGATTCTTCATCCTGGCATACAAGCGTCCTTGTGAGGAGTTTTACTGGGATAGCTACCACAGGATCAAAGAACTTCCTTCAAGGATAAAGCCTTTATCTCCACTGCTCATTTGCTCCTCTCCTGTTAACTGGAAATGAAGAGGGAAGCTAACGCCAGCAATTCTCCTGACTGCTAGTTTGGGAACTGCTGAACAGTTTAGGGACTATTACATCTACCATGAAAATTGTCTTTCTCAGAAGATAACACAGCTTTCTATGATTAAGTCATGTAGTTTCTGGGCCAAATTCACCCATGACTTTCACTGTAGACTCAGTAAATCCAAAACATCTGGGTGCATAAAACAAAGACTTCGAAATTAGCCTTCCAAGTCTGACAAATACTGATACTTATCTCCTCATGCTTATGGATCCAAACACTTAAGATAAGTTTTTTTAACAACTACAACTTATTTTACAGATTCAGATTATGGGAGAGACTTGGACATTTTTTTTATTGGTTTGTTTTTTTTTTTTTGCTCCAACCAACCAACCAACCAAAAATGTATCTGTTAGTTCCAGTGGCAAACAGCTACTGTTTCATTCCACTAAAAGAGAGCTCTGATTCTACCATAGGATGATAAGATAAGATTATTTCATATTGTTGCAGCTCTAAGGCTGTAGATGTCATATCCATCAGATTCCTCCCGCAGGACCTCTCAAGAACTAGGACATTTACCAACATAGAAAAGGATTTGCTTAGCTGAGACTTAAGCTAATAGGAGGACTGAATTGTAAATAAGGAGCGCTTTAGGAGAAAACATGTCAAAAGAGCAGAATTTAAACAATGACATGTAAGGAAAAATTAGAAACCAATCACTTGCAACTAGACTCAAAGCCTGTTTAGTCCCCATTGCTGCTCACCAGTAGCTACAATAAATGCAAGGCACAAAAGCATTTCTTTAGCAACTGTAAAAAGTAACATTTCATAGGGGGGAAGCCTTATTTGATGCAATGGGTGCAAATTAAGCAAGGGAGAAAACCGTTCCACAACCTAAAATAACAGGTTATTTCTTCAACTGCCATTGGAATTTAAAACTGCCTAAACGTCAGTTACTTCCATGAGAAACATTCACACAGTTTCAAGCTGCCTGTAATTTCAAAGCAGTCAAGAACTTTATTTATGTAGCTTTGGTAGAAAGTTTACAGGAAAACTCTTGTTCACCAGGCTCATGCTAAAGAACAAATAACATGCTCCAGCTACTCTCACGCTCTCTTCAAGCACCCAGCCTGAGTTTTACCTTTTTTATTTCTTCAAGCAGCTGTAGCAGACAGCAGAGATCCAGTTTGCTGTTGTTTGATTAAGTACAGCAAAGGCTGTACACATTCAAGCAGAAAAATAATAGGGCTTTAAATAATAAAAGTTACATTTAATACTCTGATTTGTAAGCAGAGAAGTAAAAACAAAATAAAAGTATTCACAAAGTGAGAACGCTCCTTCCATTCACATTGTTTACTGAGTAGATTAGATTAGAAAAACCAGTGCTGACTCTACTATTATTATGTTTTCATTAAATCCAGAAGTGCTTCCTAAGGTTCCCTCCGCTGGCGAAAATAATGAGATTCAAAAGTACAAAGACATGAAATACCGTTACATATTTATATAAGTAACATCACAATGTAGGAAAGAAAAATCACATTGTGAAAAGACATACCCTCAGGTACATCTGCAAATAGGCCCAAAAAACCAAATTGACAGAAAAATGTATCTCAGAAGTTGGCCTAACAGATTAATAGCCATCATCTCTACCACAAAACACATTCCTAATTTATTCCTATCAGGTCCCTAAATAGCTGAATATCTGAAGTATGAGAAATTCTGCAAAAGCCACAGTAGCAGTAAATAAGAACTAGTGCAGTAAATACGAAATGGGATGCTTTACAAGGTATCATGCAAAGTAATTTTAATTCTGTGATTTGGTTTTGATGCATGGTCTTCGCTGTCAGTTCAAAGTGATAATGTAAAATTAAAACTGTTATTTTATTCTTGTTATTTTATTCTTCACCAAGGATGCATATCTTTTAGACCAGGAAGGAATCAAGGTAACTAATCATGTTCTTTTACTAAGTTTCCTTTTTCCTTTTTCTTACAGCGTCTTTCTCCATCCAGCCCAAGTCAGCCTGCTTGCTTTCCACACTGGGGTAGCTGTATTTTCACCTCTTAACAAATACACTAGTTCAATTAACACTTCCAGAACAAATACACCAGTCTTCTGTGTACCTTTATAATCCGCATTGTCCATAAGCACTTGTGGAATTAAACGGTGAACTTTACCCTCAGGGCTGTGGCTGACTGGAAGGCAGAGACTGGATGCTTTTGTTTTTGCAAACAGGTCAATCAGGAAGGTTAAGAGAGCAGACAAAAAACCAGATAGCTCAGAATAACCCTGCAACTCCGTGGCCAACTTGCAGGAAACCCATAATATACTTCAATAGATGTCATTACTTAAATCTCTTGATACTCACACGACAAAAACAGGCAACTTCATTTCTATGGCAACGAAAGTAATGCTCCTACCCAGTTCTGCCATCGAAGTTCTTTTCTATTTCTCCCTTTGTTGTAACTTTAATTCACTGGATATTGCAGGGAGGGGAAAGGAGAAGCAGGGTGGCATCACTGTTTTTGTTACCAAAGAAACCACTCATCCATTTCAGAAAAGGATCTGAACAATCAAAATACATTGGTAATGTGAATTTAAAACACAATGACTTTGTTTTAACAAGCAATAGGGAGAAGCAAAGGAAGAAATCACAAAGAGTAGAAATTGGAGGATAAGAAACAAAACTCACTAAAAGAGTTTAAGGACAAAAAACCCTCCAAACCAGAAAAATTTTATACATAACACAGCAACTATCAGGTCAAAACAAGAAATACCAGGAAAGGGAAATCTGAGAAGGAGGTGTAGAGGTGGGGAAGGAACAACAGTCAGTAAAGAAAGAAATGCAAATAAAGAAAATTTTTGGAGTGGGTAAAAGAAATCAGAGGAAAAGAAAACCTAGAAAAAATACCCAAAGCCTTAAAATTTGGAACATAATACTTCAAAAAAGACCCAAACAACCAAGGAAAAAAAAAAAAAAAAAACCAAAAAAAACCAACCAGGAAACCACCATCATACAGTCTTCAGCTTCTTGAATTGTATTCTGCAAAATTGTGTGACCACTGTGGTATTTCGGTCTGCTTTCACAAAGAAATTAGGTCTATGTTGTTATATCATGTCCAAGGGTAACTGAGCCAATATTATCCCTACCTATCCCTATTCACATTACCCATGTGCATCAGAAGATCAAAGCTATGATGTTTCTGCACATGCCATGACCAGAGGAGAGTGGAAAGAAGATAACATAGAAAGATCACTGCAAGGGAAAGTTCAAAGCACCTTCCCACCTTTCACCATGTGTCCGAGACCTCCTACAGCAAGGGCTATACCAATAGCAAGAGCAAATAGGTGACCAGAGTTCTCCCTCTAGCTAGATACTTCTGAATTTCCCCCGAAGTCACTACTTCTCTAGCATGTTAAATACCTGGTGTCTAGTCTGGCACTAACTCCAGTCAGGTTATTTTCCCTGCTGATGGGGCATAATGTTTCTTTTCTGCAGTGGGTTCTGTGGTTTAAGACACCTTAAGTTCAGCTACAGGTTTCCTAAAAATCAGCAGAATTCAGTCAAAAAGGAAACAAACCAAACCATTAGAGGTTTTGTTACTTTTTGCAGCTTTGTGGAACTGCTTGTTTAGCTCTGGGGGGAAAGGCTGTTGATGTGAAAAAATGATTCGGTTGCCAGAAATTATTATCAAGATACTTTTTTCCCCAACTTTTTATTTTTCACTTTTTGAGAATGACAATTTGACTCAGTAACTCTTTCATTAACTACCTTGTAAAACCTTGGATAATAAATGAGTAGTGGAAAAGGGAAAGAATCAAAGAAACATATACAAAGCAAAATATTGAAAAGAAAATACAATACAATTGTAAATTTCCTTACGAATGAGTTTAATTTTGTCAGAAGTGACAAAACGAGACATAGCTAACATGAACAGGAAGGGTAGGACACACTAAGATAGAGAAATACAGTGCCAAGGAAAAGACCAGAGAAGAGAGGGAGGAAGAGCAGGCAAAAATTTGAAAGCCTGAAGTCAACAAAATGAAGAAAGGTCAAGCTGGGAGCAAGGAGAAATAGAGCTCTTGAATAGACCAGTATTCACAAAAGGAGCAAATCAGAAGAAAAAGCATCATTAGTGGTAGAAAAGGGCAAGGTTGTGGTTCAGAGAAAAACAATTGAGAAAGACTGGGGGGGGAGAGGAGGGAGGCACCCACACAAGGAGCTTGGTAAAGACTAACTCCAGTGAAAGAACTGCAAGAGCGAGCAGGAGGTACCAGCAAGAGAACAGCAAGATGGCTCAAATAGAAAAAAAAAAGAAAAAGGATTCCAGAGACACTAGGATCTAGCTGGTTTTGACCTTGGAAATGGAGAACTAGTTCTCATATTTGAGAGGAATCTCAGATAACTTTAGGCATTAAAGTACAACTTGGCCTCCTTTTTCTGCTCATAATGACTGTCCAATTTTTTTTTTCAAACTCTTAAAGAAGACAAAGTGCAAGGACAGCCTGTGAAAGAAGTAAGTTTTCAAATTAAAGAACCTCAACAAATTTATGAATTTTGTATCATCACCATAATGCTTGGCACCTCTACCATTTCTCAAAGAATTCTGTCCATTCAATGCTTTTTGATTTGGAAGCAAAACTACTGATATAGAACATAATCAGGCAAACAAATACATTCTTAATATCTGGGGGGAAAGTGAGCACAACGATAATGACAGGATGTAATTGCATTTATACCTACACAAAAATGCAGTCTCAGAACTACAGTGCACATCAACATTCAGCAGCTACTGTCTTGAGAAATAAAAGAATAAGTTCTTTCACCAGTAAACAAACAATTGATATGACAGTTCTGAAAAGACGGATTCTTCTGTCAGTCTTCACTATCTAGAGTTAGGATCGCCACAGTCATCCAAAATGCAGTTTGTAACTCCCTCTTCAACAGAAACAGGAAAAGCACTATCTTTTATGAATCAGCTGACAAAGGGGAAAAAAAAAGGTTCCTGGCAAAGATACTGCTCTCCAGATCAAGGGAACACGTGCCTGAAAGTTCTTACACTTCCTTAATGTATCTTTTTACAAGCTATGTCTTTCTTACAGACTCAGACCATGATGACCATAACAATACAATTACAACATAGGACATAACAGTAATTAACCTGCTCCCATAAACTGCCCCGATTTTCTATTCTGCATTTGGAATTATTAACACTGGAAACTGGTATTTTCTGAAAGAAGAACAAATAAAGAAGCAAGTAGCTCATAGCAGTCTTTACATGAAATTGCTCTTAAACTCTACTGTATCTTTTCAGTGTCATTTCAAAGAAACCTAACGAACTACATAAACAGGGCTCTGGAGAAAGAGGACAAAACTGAGAAAACATGAGTTATTCCCCCAGAACAAAATGTTTAGTTAGCTGCAAAAGAGGTAACTGTAAAATTCTATGCCAACGAGCTCAGGTACATCTTTTAAGCTACTTCAGAAGTATTTTCTGATATTAGTGTATTGAACCTATATCTTTAGGAAAACCAAGCAGAAAAAAAGCAGATATTAAAATGACTAACAAAATAAATGTGAGTCGAAGGTGTGGTAGTTGAGGAGATTCTTATGAAAGAGCTGCAATCAGCTTGCAGCTAAGGTCTAATTAATTCTACCTTTTTTTTTTTTTTCTCATGAACTTCAACATGGCACTAAACCATGTTTGAATTACAACCTACTGCCCTTTAGGTGGGCTTTCATCATGGGAAGCTGTACAGCAGACACAAAGCCCTTGTGAGGATTTCACTTCACTGTGAATTAGTGTCTAACATTGAGAACGCCTTTCATCATCAGCTTGTATTGCCTTCAGGTGCCTATAAATTCCTCTCAGTCTTTATGTAGCACTTGTCTATCAGACCATGCCATCAATTTTACTGCAGGCAAGAGGCAGACACACCTCTTCCTGAGACACAGACAACACAACAATTACCACAGCCACTCTTGCATTATCATTTCATATCAGCTCACTGTCAGCTGCTAATCACCCATGACATGCTATGGAAAACATGTCGCACTTCCCAGGTTCTCTTTCTGCTGCTGGCACCAAGAGCTGTAAAGCTACAATGGTCTCACTACCATCAAGGGTACCACTTGCTCTGTCGCCACCCACTGAACACATTCATGTGGCAACCATGCCACTTCCTCTCCTTTCACTAATATACAGTGGTAAATGAACTGTTTTACAAGAGATTTTTTGTTACAATTTCATTATTCACATATAGCCTTTTATTGACCATGCCAAGCCTGCACACAAAAAAAAAAACAAAACAAAACAAAAACCAAAACATAAACCAGGCATTAAGTGCTATCTGAATAGAAATGAACAGCTAAAAATACTTATAAAATAACAAAAGGCACTTTCAACTTTTTTAATGACATCTGCTTGTAAAATAAGATATTTTGCTAAAGAAGAGCTGACTGAAATGATGTCTTCTCTTTTAAATGTTAAAAAATGAAAATAAAAATCCAAACAAACATGAACATATATATCCCTCTAGGGGCAAGGCAACTCAAGAGACAGGTAGGGAGTGCTTAATGTTGACAGTCACCAACTTATGGTGGCCAATGGCCAAGAGAAATCTAAAGCTTTAAGTGCCACCTCAGAGATGCTTGGTTAAATGTGCTGGTGCTCAGCTCAGCACTAATGGGTATTCCTTTATACCACCCCTGCCACCAACCAACTGTGAGATTCCTCACTTAAGCACAACAATCAAGTAAGAGGGATCAACCAAAGTCTTGTCTTCCTGAAGATACCATCTTTTATCTAAATTCACATTTCAGGGGCTAATTCTGATCCCTGTCAAAATCGGCACTTCCAGTGATAAATAATCACTCAGTTCCTAGATCCAAATCCTAAATTTAACATGTTCCAGTTAAAGGTGTATGTATTTCAGTTTAACTTCCACTACTGGTGAAGGCAACTGAGGTAGGCCAAAAGCATAGATAAATTGAACTAGTAGCCCTGAGTGCCTAAATACAGCGGACTACGAAGACAAACCTTCCCATATATTTGAATCCTAAAATGTATCCTGTACAATGCAGGAAACAGTCTCCTCAAATTAATCTTAAAACTCATTAGCAAGGCTGAGCAAGGAAGGCAGAGACTTGAAGAAAACGCTTAATTTCTCAGCCTTGCTATTTTACATTTTTCAGAATTTAAATTAAATTTGTCTAAAGAATTCCTCCCCACCCCAAAGGGAACAATGAGAACAATGGCACATTCCTGTGCAGAGCCCAGAAACACTTCTCACAGGCTTCAAGACTCAAACCTCACATGCTGGCAGCAGGTCCGGGTCTTAACTACCTGGGGAAAGTACAGACAAACAATGAAAAGCTATTTGAGTTACTGAGTCTCAGCAAAGTTCCTCCCCTTCCTCTGAAACACGGTGATTGACCTCCTCAGTCCTAACCCACTGCAATTAACCCCAAGTAAAATTATTTCAGTTAAACCACCTTCATGGCTCAAGTTATGCTGCTTGCTTTGGCATAGGAGAGCCAACCACACGTAATCCAGTTACTTCATCTCATCAGCAATTCTTAGCTCAGAGGCAGTAAAGTCACATGGCCTGTTAACTCCGTGGCTTGTGACTGCCAATCCATGCTTTTATTGCATTCAGTATTGCATTGCTATAGTCATGAGATGCAGCTAACTTGTGTTGCCAAGCACCTTTTTCTGCATCATGCAGAAGTATTTCAAGGAACCCAGTTCAACGAAGTCTATTTCTCTTTCATGTTTTACTAGAGACTGTCCCCTGCAGAGACGGAGCATCCTGCTGCTTTTCCATCTCCCGAAGAGCACACCCCAGCAGCTTTTCCTCTCCAGGCCCCCACTGCATAAGAGAACAAATCAAATTACGCTTACAAAACAATTCAGTCTTCAAACTGTTAAATCTCACCCAAATGTGTATTTTGCTTGTCACTCCTTTTATTTTATTTTCATAGGAAGGAAGTAGTGATCAACAAATTACTGCACAAAAGCATGTGAGCACTGGCAGGCAGTTTCAAAGCTATTGATAAAAACCAGTCTATTCACTGCAAGAGTCCTACTTTCACAATCTCTCTGATCAGGATGCAGGGGACTAATTCAATAGTTCTCAATGGAAAATACCTAGTGGGCATGTTTGATTTCTGGAGACAATGCTATACCATGGGGAGCTTTTCTCTATCTCCATCTCTCTACTTCCAACTCCTTTATTCTGGCTGGGCTTTGGGTTTGGTTGGTTGTTTTTTTTTAAGATTTGAATAATTTGCTCTGAAACACCATAGTAATGTTAAACTCCTACAAAATATACTTCTAAAAAGAAAAAGATAAAAAAAAGAAAAGTGTTAGGATGAGGAGGAAGGAGAGAGAACCAGAAACCTGGGACTTTACTAAGTACTACTTTATTAGGGCAGGCAGCTTTCCACAGACAAGTTCACATTATGTGGTCAATGTATATTAGTGAATTTCAAAAATACCTTGTATTGTAATTTGTTAATTAGTTCAAAGAGAATCAGACCTAATGCAGGACTCAAGTATTTCCAAACTCTTCCTAGAATAAGATCATGCAATAATGCTGCTGAGCTCACAGCAATTCATGTGCTACCTGAAGCCTGAGTCCGTGCCATTAATTTGCTCCCTGCTCTTCAAACTTTGAGAAGGCTTTTCATACATGAGCCACAAGGCACATAAAAAGAGCATGTGAAAACTCATAACAAAGTTCACATTTTCCAGTGTTTCCACCTCACATTAGCACTGAACGTAAGTACTGTTTCAGTACCATTCACAGACTGTCAACAAAGCAAAATTCCATGTTTTACCCAAAGCTACTCCAGTCATGTGTTGGAATCTCATCAAAACAGCACCCTCATTGTCCTCTTCAACAATATTGTTTGTTAGGAATGGAAAAACATCTAGTGCAGCTTATTTATCAATATTTCTCTTTGGATTCCAAAGTCCTATGCCTATTTTCTTTTGCAGCTGAACTTAATTGAGGAAGTAGCCTGAGATATTTTGCAGGTTTCCCTTGAAATCTCCCACAAAATCCTGGCTGCTACTTATTTAATCCAGGACTTTTAAAGTTGAAAACCTGTAAAGACATTTCACTCTGCTGTCAGCATCTGCTGTCCCTGTGACCAGTAAGCAAATGATAGATCATTTCACTCATAATTCAGACATAACACTAAGTTTTAGGCCGATTTTGCAAGGGAGGGCAAGCTAATAACAACTTCGTGTTTATCACTTCTTAGGCCATAGGAGCTTTAACCTGGAATTGCATCAATCAGATAGCTTTTCAGTTCAGCACACGCTTCACTTAGGTTTCTTTCCTCCCACATGCCCCTGCACCACAAAGTCCAGGGATCAATCCAGAATTACTCTTCTATGGAATAGCACAATCCAGTCTTATGGTACAAACCCAAAAATTACCAGAATGAAGAGTTTTCCTTCCATTATTTCCAGATACTACCTAAATCCACAAGAAGCAGAGCTCAGCCCTTCACACTGTAAAAGCTATACACTGGATATGTTGAGCCTCAGAATTTTAGGTCCAAGAATACAGCAGTTAAAATTTTTATTAACATCTAGAACTGCCACAAAAGAGAAGACAAAGCATAAGGCAGGACCAGGAAGAATGCTGAAATTTGCCCCACCATTTTATGCTTTGATCAACAGAAGATGGCCTGCTACTATGAGTACTGCAACTGAAATAAAGAATGCCCTTCTGAAATTAAAAAAGGGTATCAGGAATACCTGATTAAGAAATGTGGAAGAGATGGACAGAATGGTTGAAACAGTAGGAGGCACAATGCTAGGGATTCCCTGGGTTATATTCTGAGATTTTGCTTGTGCTCTATAATATATATTCATATTTAAGATAAAATTTTTGCTAGCTGCTATGACTGTAATTGATGTTTACAATGAAGTGTGACACGGAAGAAAAAACATGGCACATGGCAAAATTATAGTATCTATCAGTGGAGATACTAGCATTAGGTGTAATATGGAATAAACTACCTGACAGCTTGAACTTTATTTTTCCCTCAGTTTTGAAACCTGTGTTGACAGCAGAAGTGGAGATATTCCAACATATAGCGCCACTATTGATCACTGGATTTGTGGGAGCACAATACTAGTGGGCTTTTAGGATTGCTGTCTCTTTGATCTTCAAAAAGTCACACCATCTTCTGAAAACTGGTTTCACTTGATATTGTTCTCTCTTTTCACATAGGTTAAACTAGACCTGTGACTTTGTTACACTGGAAAAAATAGTAATCTTCTTCACAGAATTATTTTCAGATTGATTTTTACACCTACTATGCTGAGAAATCAAAAGTTCAGAGCTCTCACAATCCCTTTGTCTTTGCTCTCCAAACATGCATGTACATACACGCTATTAGAGGTCTTTTTTGCACTACTGCAGCTTTTCTTTGTTTCAACAACAATCTGGATGGAGAAAAAAACAAAGCCCTCTCCTCTTTCCCTTCTCCTCTTCTGCCTCCCCCGCAAATGATCTGCTTTTAATCATAACTAACATTTAAAACAAACATTAGAAAGGAGAGGCTACCCCTTTATAATTACAAACTTGATAATTACCTGGTGACTTGTAACAGACCCGTTTTCAATGCATCTTCCTCCCTCTGTCCCTTGATAATGTAATCTAATCTCTTGGCTATGCTTTCATCTGGCATTTAATGCTGCACGTTGTTTATCAAACAACAATCTTTTCTTAGTCAATGACAGAACAAAGGCAAGGAAGAGCAACTGTGGTAATACTACAGCACTTACCACTTCAAAAGTTAACTGCATCGGTATAATTTACATTGCTTGTGTGCTTTTTTTTTTACCTCTTTTAAATCTAGTTTTATCTCCTCTATGCAAGCTTGCAACCTACCTTCGCCCTTTTACTGGACTCTATATTTACACATTACAGAAGCCATTGTGCACAATGTCAACAGTGGAAGTCAAAACTGGAAACGTGGTTTCCAAATGCAGAAAGCTGAGATATTCCATGCGTGTTTTCATATTTGAAAGCACAGCCATTTTCCATGACAGGGAAATCATGTGCCTTACATTACTGGACTACCACTGAGTCTTAGCAATAATGTGTAATGAGTATTTTTTTTAAACATGTTTTACTCTCTCAATTTCACACTTAGAAATTCTGATAAGACTCTACACATGAGTTCTATTTCTCAAACTTTTTATATCTAAAAATGGAAGCGAGGTCAGGCTGCTGAAGTTCCATCTTTGGATTTTTGGGTCCAATGGTCCTCTTTCCTAAAGACGCCTGTACTCCAAATTCCCTGTGTGTCTTACCCTTTCCTAGTTCCTTACATCCACAGCTTAGAAAAGAGAATCCCTGTAACATCCCACCCATGGCATGTTCAATTCTGGTATAACAAAGATCCAGGGCCCTAACCCCCTGATATTTTGACAGTTTACAACTAAAGGACTATAAATAGTAGCGTAGTAGCAAAAATAAATCTGCACAGGTAATCAGCAGCTTCGTATAAAATCAAACAAACAACTAGGCTCACCTGTATAAAGGGTATCTGCAGATCCAAACTAGCACTAATCACTGAATCCCAAGCTTCATCTCCTTTATCAAGTGTCTTTCAACACACAAAAAAAGGTAACACAAAAAATAAATCTGGGTGAAGAGAGAGACAGATGAGTATGAGGTATACAAATATATAGTACCAGACTAATCTGAGCTTTAGGATCTTTGTACCAAGAGAATCTGAATACAAGTATTACTATAAAAGAAAGCCCTCAAGTATCACTCTGAGTTACATCAGCATAAGCCCTTCACAGCCCTGCCTCTGTATATATTGATGACTGATTATCAAAGCATAATAGCTTTATGGTACCTGACACTGATCCAAACTAATACTGCTACTAAGATGATAACACACCTCCCTCCCTCACTTTTCATGTGATTTGAACAGATTCAGGGAGAAATTCCATCTTCCTTAACCGTAAGCTGAAGCATGCAGCTCTGACAATGCTCTCTGCAGATATACCATAACCACCTACTTAGAGGAATGAACGAATGAAGGACTGAGATTAGTAAATCAAAGAACAGAAAAATGTGGTTGTGTGGGTGTGAGCATGCTGCCAAGTTGCAATGCTGTTCCAGTCTCTGATGGAAAACACTGTCCCAGAACAGGTAAACCAAGGTCAACTCAGGAACTAAAGGTAGGGGAGAAGAGATGATAGCACTGCAAATCAAGTGTGAGATTGGTATATTCTTCCATAATTCATTAGGTAAGACATCCGTTCACTGAAGCACCAACTTATTAACTAAAACTAACATTATTTTAAAAAAAGTTGTAAAATAAAAAATAAACATTTTATTGAGATATCTTTGCTCACTTAGTAAAGTCAAAAGAAAACAAAAGACTTGGCAAAAAGTAATAATTATCCTTCATCACAATATGATTTCAGAGGTGTTTGTAATAGCGGTCTTTGCAGACATTCATAGTTACAAGGAAACTCACGAGGGCAAGCCAAAGAGAGTTAAGTCAAAGCTTTGCTGACAGAACAGAAAACTGTTCTGGTTCTCCAGAAAGAGGAAAGGCCTCAGGACCTAGTTACCCTTCTAAGCTAATACTTAAAATAAATAACTAACTCACAGAATATATCTTTCATTGACAGTAATTTTTGCAGAAACCCAAAGCACTTCAGACAGGAATGCATAATAAAACATTCTTCTAAAAGCCACTCCTGTGACAGAACAGCAGTTATGAAGCTCTATCTTGAGCACAGAAGGAGGGAGCTAGAAGAGTACCATCTAACTTCTTTAATGCCAGCACTTAACCCCAGAGGTTTTCCTGACTCAAAGACATTATGCCTCTGGCAATCTTGTGAGACGTAGGGCACTTGATTTCCTCTCCATTGCTCTCCCCATGCACAAATGAAGTTGTTATGATACAGAACAGGTGTGGAGCTTTGACTCAACAGCCACGCACGTATACACCTCACTTATGGGACCACTTATACTGTCTTCTGCTGCAAGGTTAGGCTGGAGGTGAAAGCAACAGTGCCACATCCTATCCATCTGGCAGCATGCACACAGAACCTGTCTCTGCATTTGTTAAGTGAACAGACCCTATAAGACCTGTCCTTCCTCCCGCTTTGGTATCTTCTGCTTTAAGGGGTTGGAAACAAAAAAAAAAAAAAAAAAAAAAAAAAAAAAAAAGAGGAAAAAAAAAAAAAAAAAAAAAAAAAAAAAAAAAAAAAAAAAAAAAAAAAAGAAAAAAAAAAAAAAAAAAAAAAAAAA